>CM075425.1:6789059-6908500 GCA_037832385.1 Rhizophora apiculata
CCAGATAAGGAGATAGGCCAGAAGAAACTGCTAATTAGAAGAGGCTAATGCAACTTGAGATGGACGCAATTTCATAAGAATCAAACTTGGATTTGGTCGATAAGATCAACAAGACAAGAATCCTATAGGTTGAAATGGAATATAGGGTCAAGATTGAATTTCGATGGCTTAGTCACAAAATACAAAGCCAGGCTTGTAGCAAGGGGATTTTACACACAGCAATATGGCCTAGAATATATAAAAACCTTTGACGCTTATGGTGAAGCGTTTGATACAATCAAGCTGTTGTTCGGCTCTTACTACATCAAAAGGCATTGTTGGTTCATCAAATGGATGTGAAAATAACATTTTTCAATGGATAGCTAAAATGAGGAGGTGTTTGTTGAGTTAGATCTGGGAGGCTTTGAAAAGAAATTTGAAGAGTATAAGGTATATTTGTTGAGGAAGGCCTCATATGGTTTAAAATAGGCTCCAAGAGCTTAGTCTAGCAAGATCAATGATCACTTGCTCAAACTCAATTTCAACAGAAGCATAAAAGAGGCCACTTTATATTTAAGGGAGTATCTCTTTATGTGGATGATCTGTTGATGGTTGGTAGTAGCCTGCAACTTATGAATCAATTCAAGGCAAAATTGAAAAGAGTCTTTGATATAGTTAACTTGGGTAGAGAAGTTCTTCCTAGGTTTAGAAGTCCATTAAACTAATAAGGGCATCTTTGTGCATCAAGAAAAATATGTCAAATAAGTCCTTAAAAGATTTTAGATGGAAGGTTACAAGGCCTTAAGTACTCTTATGGCAGTTGGGACAAAATTAACAAAAGATGACAGAACTACCAAAATTGATGCTAATAGATTCAAAAGCTTGGTAGGATGTCTCCACTATCTAACAACCTCCAGACCTGATCTTATGCAAGCTACAAGTCTTCTATTTTGATATATGCATAATCTTACTCAAGCTCATTTTAAAGTTGCAAAAGGGTGCTTAGGTACATGAAAGGGTTATTTAAATATGAAATCATGTTCAGTAGATCATACAACTTAAAGCTAGTTCGTTATACTAACAGTGACTAGGCTGGTTCTCATAAGGATATGAGAAGTACAACAAGGTATCTATTTACCCTAGGCTTAGGAGCTTTCTATTGGAATTCAAGGAAGCAATCATCTATGGCTCAATCAACAGCAAAGGCTAAATGCATGGCTATAATAGCTGGAGTGAATCAAGCGATTTGGCTTTGAAGGATGATGGATGAATTAAAAGTGAATTTAACAAAAGCAACAACAAAGTATTGTGACAATCAAGCCACAATTGCAATCTTTAGGAATCCAATTCAACATGAAAAACAAAGCATTTTTTTGATAAAGTTTCATTTTGTTAAGAAAATGCATTAAAAGAATGAAGTAACTCTGTCCTGCTACTCAACAGAAAATTAGGTTATAGATAAGCTCACCAAGCCATCCAGCAAAGGAAGGTTTCTACAGCTCAAAGACAAGTTAGGGATGCAGTGCATCAATGCCAAGGAGGAGAAATGAAGGATTGGTGTTACTGCTCTACAACTTCAAACTGAAATCTCCAATGTAGATGTGGCACTCACTGCAACCCTACAACTTTAGAAATAGCAGCAGCAAATAGACAAGTCAGGATCAAAAGCAATAGACTAAGGAAGCAAAGATAAGCAACAGTTAAAGTTAGGTAGGTTAAATAAAAGGATTAAAATTTGAATTTGCATTTAAATTTGAATCCAAACTTGCGATGATTACAAACCATGAAGTTGTTTGTTTGTAATGATGAAAGTCTATATAATATCAATTATATAAGACTTAGTAATTAATGAAAATACAGGAGTTATTTTTGGAAACCTCCTTCTGCCCTAAGCCTTTCAGCACTACTACCAACACCAAAAACCTTGCATAGCAAGAATACATGAGTCAATTTTATCCCAGCAGCCAATAGAACCTATGGCAATAAATTCATCAAAGGACAGATGATTCACTGCTACAAGAGACAGATAGACCAATGGATGACTCTAGAATGTCAACCATAAAAAAGATATGTTTCACTAATGTAAAAGCATATGCTATACCAGGATTTGCACAAAGTAATCTTGAACACATATCAATACAATATAGATCCAACAATGGAAGGCTGAGTTAAGAAAAAGGAAGATAAGAAGATGACTTAATGTTCTGCAACAACAGGCAGAAAGGATTATTTTAATAGAGTGGTACTAGAACTTTGGCACTCTTCTTTTGGGGCAAAGTCTCTATCTGAAAATTAGTCCTACCATGAAATGGTGGGTAGCCATTAAGAAGCTCAAAAAAGAATTGCACCAATGATCCACATGTTAACCTACATGATCACTTTCTATTTTCTTTGTATGCTTGAGATTGAACTACAAAGAGGCAATGAACCAAAAGAATGATAGCAAACCTACCTTATTGTCATATCTTTGGCATTGAAGAACTTCTGCCCTGGAGACCCACACACTTTCTCTGCACAGTTGCCTGGATGAACACTTATGTTTGATGAATTGAAGAGTGTCATTAACCCTTGGACTGTCCGATATATCTTCTATCAAACTTTAGCAAAGCGTTCTTACTTGTATAAGAAATGGAGTGAACAAATAATTTTACTTTGGTCTACTGGAATAATCACCAAATAATGTAACACAAGATCTAGTTTTGCCGAGACCCATCCTTCCTTTAGCTTTATTTTAGTAAATTACCTCGAGAAACCAAATCAGTTATCTTGAGAACCACATCACCCTCCCGGCTAGATGGTAGAATGTGAATAAACTTCAGGAATATCATTCTGTAGCAACAAATTAAAAGTAGAACTGATGAATGAAGCACGAGGATAGGAATTACAATAGCTCTAGTTTTAATTCTCAGTAGATTATATGATGGTTGTGCAGAACTTTTAAACCAGCCCCTACATCAGATAAATTAATTAGATATAAGGATCAAAAGATAATGATAGCCTTTGAAACACAACTCAAATGACGGCTACCTAGCTGTTGCTTGAAGCCTCCAGCAATGTTCTCTTGACCTCTTCCATGGAGTCTGACGTGAGAGGTCAGATTTCCTCCATCACAAAACTCCAGTGCCAGGAACATACAACTTCCAACCTAAGATTGAAGACTAGTGAGAGGCAAAACCTGCCATTTACTTGATTCAGAGCTTTAAACGTAACAGGCCAGACGTGGTATCACCAGTCATATTTATTACATAAAGGCCAATTTTACAGGTTTGGGTGCTCGCAATCTTTGGACCAAAGGATTCTGCAGGCTACAGCCCTGTGTTTCTCCAGGAGAAAACTATCTAAATTAGCCAAAGCAAGTCAACAATCTTGCACCTATCAAACGGCCTAACCAAACGAAGACTGATACCTCAAAATATTCCAAAGGTGCAAGATGAGTCCTTGACGTGTTTACTAACCAGCAACCTCTCAAAAATGGTGCACATTAATGACAACAGTTGCAAGTGGCACTTCAGAAGTTACTACCATCTCCCACCTAAAGTCCCAAAACATGATCTTTCTAAGCCTTTCATTAATAACTTAATTCTTCACAACATGCTAAACCTAAAAAAGATAGCATGTCAATTGACCTCACTCCCTTAGACCCAAAAAATCATGTAGCTTTGTAACTAATAGAGAATAAAGCAAAAGATGACCAATTACTCATTTCTTCCATCCGGCACTATGTCATATGTAGCCAATATTTTGTTTAGAAAGCTCCAGTAGACCACCTAGTTTTAGAACATTCCCATTTTTGCTACTTATTGTTATTACAAGAAGGCCGCCACTTGTTTAGAAAGATAGAAGAAGAAGAAGAAGAGAAAGAAGATGAAGATTATGGCAGCACAGCAGAGGAACCGCACAGGGCTATTTTTGTTGTAATTTTTCAATTACATTTCATTGTTAATCAAATGCCCTTATGAAGGGCCTTGGCGCAAAGTTCAAGCACAGCAACGATGACCAAACAACATGCTATCCATACGTGGTGCTAAAAGCAGTCACCTAACCCCAGTAACTAGAAGCATTTACTGGTTTGACAGTCACTGACTCTAACTTAACACATTACAAAATAATTAGACATTAGTTGCATCCACTAGACATGCTTAAAGACTAGTTACAAGGTAACCAAAAGGACATTACATAAACAAAAGATGCTTCCATTGCTTGCAGCTGTAGGTGCTATAATTTTCATGCTACAACTCAGATTCTGCTTCTTCTTTTCCTTCGATATTGATAGCTTGAACAATGAAGAAGCTAGGCCTCACAACACTTATTCTAGCATCAATAATCAATTCATTAGGCATCAAAGCTACATATGGGATCCATTTCCTTCAAATAGAAGTATGTCCTACCATAGAAAATTCATCTTAAATGACAAAAACTTAAAACTTAATGTTGTAATTGATCATTATCAAATGATAAACTTGAGGTTTTTTCAGTCTGCATTGACCAATCTTTCACAGGAAGTGAGGTGATAATATTAGTAGTAGAAGAAGAGTATTTTATAACTACTGAGTGACAAGCATGAAAATATAAGACATAATAAAATGTAGGCAAAGGCGAGCACAAAAGGAACTAATCCTCAATAGTCTGGTACAAGGACAAAACACCAAAGATCTTGAAAATAGTAAGATGTAGTGTAGGATAGGTTAAAGTCGAAGAAATGAATGCAAACAAAATTGCTCTGCCCTTTGAAATATAAATCCTAGATTAAATAAAAATTACTCTCCTATATTACAATGATTTTGATTAAATTTTTTTCAAAAGAAAAAATACTTTCCCACCATACAAACTTATTAATTTAAATATTTTTCTTTCTTTTTTTTTCTAAAATTAAATGTCTCTTGCTTTTTGTTAAAATCAACACATGACTTTTAGTCAAGCAATATATAGAATATAAAATATTATCTAACATGATAAGTCAAATATAAATATTTTTAAATTTATTAAAAAATATTTTAAAAAAAATCTTATTTTTGATAGTTGAATAAATAGAAGAAATATATTTCAACTATTTTTCGTAACAAATTCTTTGAAAAAAATTAAATTTAACAATTAAAAATATATGATTTTAGAAAATATTGATGTCAACAATGTTAACATATTATATCAATCAACATTTTAAGTCTCGTACACTACTAGACTGAAATTAATGTAGCGGATTTAATAAAAAAGTGAGGATAAAGAGTATTTATAATTAATAATATTATTTATAACTAATACCATTAATGTAAAAAAAAAATTTTAAAAGTGAAAAAAGAGAAATCTATAAATTAAAATATTTTGTAAAGTACAGAGAAATTTAAAAAAGAAAACTTTCATTAAAAATTATCGTAATATAAAGTAATAATTCTTAATTTAATCCTATAAATCCCAAAATAGCCTTATGATAAAATGAACTAATAACTAATATAAAAAAAAAAAGAAAAAAACAAAAAGAGTTGGCTCATTCACAACATAAAGGTTGTTAGTTCAACAATTCATATCTCTTAATTTGTCTGGTGTTGTAATCTTATTTTGTTTATCCTAACTAAAAAAGGTCTCACATTCATGCTCATAATTTAATATACATAATGGTTATTTCTGAATGTAGATTGTGCACTTAGATAAGAAAAAGGAAAAAGCAAAAAGTAAAAAATAGTGAGAAATGAAAAATATAATAATAAATAGAAAAATAATAATAATATTACTTCAAATTAATTTTATAGTTTAATGTATAATTATAATATCCACTTACCTTGAAAGAAATAACTTATTAAACCTAAAGCTAAAAATTACTTATAAATATAAGTCCCATTATCAAACCATGAAAAGAGGCCCCTCTCCTTTTTAAATATCTTAGACCAAGCACTTAAGTGTAGTAATATCAGTTCATCAAGCCTCACTACAAAACCCAATAGTTTGATCTAAGTGCATATCAAATAGATTAAAGATACATACAGTATTAAATATAAAGATGATTCTAACTGTCTAGCTGAAATCAATATTAGTTATCCATTGAAAAGTAGGTCAATTTGTACCATTCAACAAAAACAATTAAAAATCAACGATTAATATTAGACTTATTTTATTATAAAAGCAAACCTCGTTGACAAGGAAAGTGGGGTAGCAAGCCAAAAAAGGCCAAAAAGAGCCAATAAAATAAAAAAAGAAAAAACTATTCAAAGGAGAGTATTAATTGAGAGACAAGGTAGCCATTATTTTGGCACCCAAAAATCCAACAAAAGATAGTATCTATGAGAGCATTCAAGGCCACCAGGAAGAGATAAAGAGAATAAATGATATCATTTGTGACGGACCTTTGTGTTAGTTGTGACTTTAATCAGACCTAACTATTCTGCTGAACCTTGGCATATGCTGGTAAAAATAATCGAGTCACCTATGGCGCCTTAATCACACTTACATGATTAACGGAAATTCCAAAATTAATATACATGCATTATGGTGCTCCTTGTTGTCCCAATGTCCCTCAATTCGTAATTTACAACATTTTTCCCCGCAAAACAGGAAAAAATGAGGCGATGAACGCTGCGCCTCCTTGCACATCTGCTGCGCTGCCTAACCTCCTGAAAAACCCGTTGTGACATGTGGCACAAAGCATTGATTTGTTAAATGTTCATAACATTCAAAAACTTTAATAGACAGAGGAAGCAAAAAAAGAAATTAAACCTAGAAGATGTGGAGAAGATGAGCGATGTTGGGGTGATTTACAAAAGACAAGAAATTGAGTTTTGAGAGGCAAGCCTACTTCATTGACAAAACCTCGCCCCATGCCCTGTGTTCAGCTTTCCATAAGGTGGCCGGCACTCTCACCCAGTTTCAATTTTAGTATAGATTCTTAGATCATGATGGCATCATCAGAAATGCTATTCGCTATTGTTGTTTCAGGTTCTTCAAGATCTATTTGCGTTGCTGCTTTCGTGATTCCAGAAGACCTTATCCTTGGTTAACTTGGCATATTACTTGTGTTTTCTTCTTTAAAATGTAAAAAATTTTAAAAATTTATATATTACTATCTTATGTACACATATGCACCTATTTATACTAAAAAAAATTTTATAATATATATATATATATATATATATTAATTTTAATTGATACATTATTGTTAAACTGTGATATTTTAATATTTTTAATTATTTTTATTATTATTTTTTTATTAAAATATTAATTATATTATAAAATAAAATTAATTATTTTTTATTCTCTTTTTTTTTTATAAAAATAAAAATTTAAATTTTTAATTATGATATATTTTTATCATATATTTTATATTTTTTTAAAATATTTTGAATAATATAAAAATATTGGTATAGTAAATAATACCTTCCATAAATAGTTTTACCATAAAACTGGTAAGTTCAGAATTATGAGTTGAAAGTTGTGGTCAAATTGTATGGGACACATTGACACTAAGCACTCCGAAGCCCTGGCAGGGAGATTCAATATTACTGTCTTTGGAAATCACAGAGTAATACAGGGATGCATCTGTATGTCACGGCCACTCTGGTGTCACTACAGCAAGGGGCCAATTATCAAGACAACCAAAAGGGTATGCTGTTACGTGGCATGTGGAAGAATATGCCGAGCACAAGATGCACGAATACATGGAAATTAGTGGCTAGCAGAACGCCGCGATTTGTCCTCCAGCTTTCAACATCTAAAAGAGGACAAAAGTGGGTGCAATAATCTATGTAGTTCATAGGATGCAACGTACGAGGGTTCATAAAAGACCTAGTGTGTTTGATTTGGCCAATAATCTAGCTCGCCCATGTAGGATCATAGTGACGTATTTTATATGTTCAACTTTTCGCCTATAATAGGAGGCAACGTTGCCGAAATCGAAAGGCAGAAATTAGATTTACTGTAAGAACGGCTACACTAAAATTGAAGTGGTATTTTATGATAAATATATAGTTATTCATTAGTAAATATTTAAAAAAAAAAAACAATAATTATGTATTTTATATTTTAATTAAAATTTATTTTTAATGATTATATTTAAAAATTTTTAACAAAAAAAATTATTTAAAAATTTGATTATATATTAAATTTTAATTATAATGACTAAATTGTAAATTTAAATAAATATTTATAAATTAATTTTAAGTTTAAATAAAATGTGAAATTTAATTATAAATTAAACAAAATTTAAAGATTAAATTATAATATTTTGATATTTTAACGTGAAAAGTGGTATAACCACGTACTAGACCAGTTTTCCATTTCTTTTCACAATATTCATGAATCAACTTGATTTGACTGGCTTTGCTGAGGTGAATTGAACTCGAAGTTTGATTGGTTCCTGATTTTTTTTCAGTTCAGGTCCAGTTCTTCTAGGGAGGCCTGACGCAACATTGGAGTGATTCTTTTCTCTTCCTTTTGTTCATTTTAAATTTCTCGGTTGAATTAACAAACACAATCAAACAACGGCCATATAGATTGATCGAGTCCGAAGTTTTTCTATAGAAAAGGGATTCCAACGCAATAACTTACATAGAGATTATGGGAAGATCATCCTAGAACAATGAATCTGCAATCATATTTTTTTCTGGAAATTTGAATTTAGACCTCATGCTCTTGATATTTGTTTCCTGGGGAAAAAAATTCAATATCAATTAATCCTTAGTCTTATATTATCAATCTCAATTTGCACAGCATCCGAGCAAACGATTGAACATTTTCTTCTTACACATTGCAATTCACTTAATAGATGTATCAATCACAAAACTGCTGCTTCGTTGTCACTGATTTATCTATATGGTTATAACAAAGTATTGAAGGAGTAAATATATCAATCAATTGGCTTAATTTAGTGAACGGTTACAAGTTTAGTGATACACTGAAATCGACTTCAAAACTGAAAAGCCTGAATTTCGGAAGCCAAATGATAGATCAGAAAGGGAGGAAAAAGAAAAAGAGAAATTGAATGTTGACAAAATCATAGCTTATGGTTCATACATTTCTCTCGCTCCCCTCTCTCTGGTTTCTGTTTTGTTTTTTTTTTTTTTTTCTCATTAGAGATGTAAAAAGATAATAAATAATATTGTGACAATAAAATGACATGATATTTTTTTTCCCCTAAAAAAAGCTATAACAAATAAGCAAACCCCACATAATTTTCTGTTATATCAGCTCCTCCCTCCCTTGAAATCTAAGCCTAGTATAGTGTAGATCGATGGTTAGTGTTTAAAAAGATGGAATCTAGGGCTATGTGCTAGATTGACTTTTTTCCTTTCTTCTTGAACCAGATTGACATTTTTCTTAGCAACCCATATTCATTGACGTTGAATGTGTATAAGGTAAGGTAATCCCATGTGCCATGGGGCGGTATCTTGCGCATTCTCTTGATTTGGTAGAAATATATCACATCACCTCATCATCAAAGTTTACACCCCAACCATTTTATCAGTAATTTATTTTACCACGTAAAGGAGCTCTTAGTTCCTATATAGCATGGATAATTTCCTTTTCAACTGTTTTTTATAGAAGGGAGAAAGAACAACTACAATAATATCTATGACATATTCTCATGTTTAAGATACGTATCTCCTTTTATTTACCTAAACAACAAGAATACATAATTCTCTGTATTTATGGTAGATGCATTAACTATCGTAGTCCATTTCTTAATAGATGGAGACTACATAACAACGTCATAATCAGCCAGCAGAGGCGCGCGAGCCTGCATGCCCCCTAAAGATACCATGTGTAATTTTCTTTTTTTATTTTTTGTTTTATAAAATCAACTAATAAATTTTTGTGAAGAGGATAAATTGGACAAAATTACATGGGTAATATTGAAATTGCCTAACACAAAATATTTTGAACATAATTTTCTTATTCAAATAAATTTATTGATATGAAACATGTAAAGAAGAATGATTTATTTTTTGAAATAAATTTTCTTATTGCAATTACAATGCATAAATTTGAGAGTCAAAATAAATTGAGTAGAAGACGTACATCCAATCATATTAATTATCAAATATAGACTTTCAATCACTAACTAAGCTTTTCTAGCCTATAATTGATTTATTTTAGAAGTGTACATTGATGATATACAAACTTCTTTTTTATAGGTTGCTAAGAATCATGTCAGCTGTTAATCCTTGTCTAGTTTCCTTACATTAGGATAAGTGGTTGTAACTAGTTTAAATTCAAACTAAATAAGATAATTGGGTAATTAATACTTTAATTATCACCTTAAGGAATAAATATTTTTGTATTAATATTTTGGTATACAAACTAAATAAGATAATCCTTGGCCCGCATGTGTTTCCAAATAGATGATACCTTTGATAATGGACATTACTTGTACTACCCATACAAGTTAGTCTTAAACTATATTTTGTTTAACTAGAAGTTTCTATATATGGATTATGACAATTATGAGACACTCTTGGAAACATCTACTTTTATGTATTATAATGCTAGTGAATTTCTAATGAAGCACTTTATCAAAGCAAGACTCTATTGAACAAAAATATATATATATATATTTGACCTCAATTCGTTCAAGTCCTAAATAAATTTTATGGAAATAATTTTTATGTGCAAATGATCAAAAGGTCTCCAAAATGCCAAAACATAAGAGAATATAGTCAAAAATAAAACTTAAGTAGATCTAACAACTCTCATATACTTAATATAATTCTTATATGACTTAGTTGGCAATTCTTTAGTCATAAGATCAGCAACCATGAGCTGAGTACTGACATGCTTTATTATAATTTCTTACTCTTTAACATGGTCTTTGACAACTAAAAACTTTATTTTGATATGTTTGTTTTGGCTTTCACTTTTATTATTTTTTGAAAATAACATTGTAGCTAAATTATTACTATATATCTTCAGTGGTTTAGAAATAAAATCCATAATTTTTACTCCTATGATAAAATTCCTTAACCATTAAGTCTATGTTGTAGTCTTATGACATGTAATGAATTTTGCTGTCATAGTAAAAGAAGTAATAACAATCTGCTTGATGCTTCTCCAAGATACAACACCTTCAATAAATATAAAAATGTATTCAATTGTAGACTTTTTGTTGTCTACACAACTAATGAAATCAATATCTAAATAATTGACCACCATTAAATATTTGATGTGTTTGTATGTAAGCTTGTAATTCTTGGTTTCTTGTAGCTAACTCATAACCTTTTTGGCAACTTTCAAGTGTTCTTGCTCAAAATTATTTTTGTACCTCCCCAACATTCCTATTACAAATGCAATGTTAGGTTTAATGTAAACTTGTGCATATATAAGGTTACCAATTGTTGATCCATATGATATGCACTTCATTTCATATTTCTCTAAGTAATTCTGAGGACATTGTGCAAGACTGAATTTGTTCCTTTTGACTATAGGTACTACAGTGGAAAAACAATTTTTCATCCTAAATCTCTCTAAAACCTTTTTAATGTAGGCCTTTTAAGATAGTCTTAATAGTCTCTATGAATTTTTATGCCAATGACATAATGATAATGTCATAATTGTGTATCATCTATGTTTGATTTTTATAATTTATGCTTGTTAAATTGGTTATTTGATATATTTAATAAGTGTTTTGTAGGTAAGTGATTTTAGAAGTAACTTTTGAAGATTATGACATGAACTGGAGGACAAAAAGGCTAAGGAGTCAAAGGAAACTAATTTGTAAGACATCCTAATCAAGTTCTTGTTGTCAACCATTTCAATGCCTTTAAAAAAATATAGGAGTTGATGTTGGATTGATGTGACTCTTAAACTGACGGAAAGCTTAGACATGGGGCCACAACTTTTGAGTTTATAGCTTGGTCTAATTCAATCATTTTCAAGGCAGAAACTTCATTGCAAGTTGAATTTGTTGGAATTACAAGATTTAAAATGTGATTTTATTGAGATGATTGGGCATGATTTGTGGAGAAAGATCAGCAACTAAAATTGTACAGCTATTTTAGGGATTTAAGGAAACTTATCAAGGAAATAAAGCACTAAAATTAAGGGGACAGATTAGGAAAGAAGAACCTAAAACAGAAGCATATAGCTAGTTTGCAGAAGTTTTAATTGCTACGGAAAATTAGGGACATGTGTTTACTGGACGGATGGTAGCTAAGACAATGGGAGAAAAAAGATTACATGATAAGAGGTGATATTTTACTACAAAAAGGGAGCAAGCTGTTATTCAAAAGAAAGGAAAAAAAAAAAAAAAACAACAGAGAGAGGGGCAAATTTGAGGGGCTGAAAGGTGTGAAATTAGGTTGGAAAAAGACAAATGTTCTTTTGGAATTAATTTTTCTGCCATGTTTGGTACTTGCTTTGTTTTGCCATGCTATTTATGAACTAAATTCATAGCTAGAAATTTGATGTAACCTACACAAATTTCCTTGTCTTGTGCTTGAGTTCTAAATCAGTTCAATATTTTAATTTCATTCATTATGCTTAATTCTATATTAAGTTCATATCATCTAGTATTTATATAGAATATGAACTTAGTAGGTTATATGAGGCACAACTAAGGAAGACACCATATTCACATGTTTTGTGTGCTCTCTTTAATGAATTAATTCTTTTTAATGCAAACATCATGCTAAGATAAAATTTTGGTTCTTATCATTCTCTTGGGTTAATGAGTTTTTAGTCATTAAACGAGTTAGACACCAAGGTAGTTTAATGATTAGGAATACTTGATTATAGTTGGATGCCAATGGAGTGATCATACCAAGGGAAAATGAACCTTAAAATTGAAACGATAATTGTTAAAGATATAAAATTGATCTATATGCTGAAATCAAATTCCTAGTGTCTATCTCCTTGTGTTTAGTTACAATCTTCTGTTATAGCTTCAATTTATTTTACAAGTTGCTAGTCTCTTTTGAATAGTTTAGACTATTAAGTTCTTTAGCATAACTCCTAATTTTTTGTGGTTTTTTATTTTTTGGTACCCATTCAACTATTGTCATACATATGACATAACTTATTTGTTGCAAAGTTAGATGATTTAAATAAATTAGACAAATCCTGGTGGAATTGACCCTTGCATTTGTGAACTATACTACTATTGATTTGTTCACTTATGATGTACACCCTTTTGTTGATCATATAAGAAATCTCATCTATACCCTTTCATTTCAAAGTTTTAGATATAAATTCTTTTATTTTATGTGGCAATCTCAAATCATTGCATGTAGGCAAAATATCATCGACATATAGGATTAAAATAATGTACTTGTTCTCATTAACCTTAAAATATAAATACTAATTCACAATATTTTTTGTAAAGTCATATCAAATTATGATATTATGAAATTTTATATATTATTGTCGGGAAGTTTACTTGATCCCATATATGGATTTTTTAAGTTTACATACCAGGTGGCTCTCTTTATTAGTAGTGAAACCTTAAGGTTGACTCATGTATACCTCTTTTTCAAGATGCCCATTCAAGAAAAGTAGTTTTCACATTCATTTGATGTAGCTCCGAATCAAAATGAGTCATAAAGTCATGATAACTTTGAATGAATCCTTCTTTGAAACTAAAGAGAAAGTTTCATGGTAGTCAATGTCTTCCTTCAAAGTGAAACCTTTATCCACAAGTCTAGTCTTGTATCTCTCAACATTACTAAAATAGTCCCTTTTGGTTTTATAAACTTGTATGTAGTTAATAGTTGCAGCTCTTGCTAGAAATTCAACAAGTTCCTAAACTTAATTGTTACCAATAGATTTCATTTCTTTATTCATGACATTATACTACAATTTAGACTTTTTACTTTGCATGGCTTGTGAAAATGTGCAAGGATCATCTTTATAATTAACATGAATCTCTTGTAAGTATACAAGATAGTCATCAAGAATTATAAGTCTCTTTAGTCTTGAAGATCACTTAAGCCCATCATTTTGTGGGTTTTTATTATGTGATTTAGGAATTACAAATAAGTTAATTGCTAGTGCTCTTATACTAGAACTTACATCCATAAAGTAGAATACATTTTTGGAAATAAAGAATACATTTTTTTAATACTTTTATCCTACCTAATTCTCAAATTCTTCTTTAAAAAGTGAAATAGAATTTTGAAAATATGGAACACATGCACTAGAAAGACTTTTTTTGTCTACCTTTAACAAAGAAATTACCTGTTTCGCCCTTATGCACACCATTTCACCAAAATAGGATATGTAATTCACATTTACAATGTGTCAATTTTTACATGGCCAAGTGGTTTTTCTATTCTCAATAAATAATTTAAGAAAAAATCAACTTACAATGCACCTTTTGAATGCAATATAATGAATTTATGTAATAATGGGCTCTCCTTATTTTTCATATTTATGGTATTAACCTTATTTGATTATTATACCATAACATTTAATTGCCAAGGACTCAAAAGCCTCTATTAATTCAAAAGCTTCCCCCATTCTTGACAACTTCACCCAAGAGAGAGAGAGAGAGAGAGAGAGAGAGAGAGAGAGAGAGAGAGAGAGAGTGCGAAAGAGAGAGCATAAGGTAGGGAAGAGCTCTTTGATAAATCCATAGTTTCGATTATCATTTGAAATTCCATTGGATTCCAACAAAAATTATATAGTGAAATAATGAGATAGAATTGAGCCTTTATGGGCGGAATATTTCTCTAATTTCCTCTTGATATTTAAGCTCTATCTTTTCTAGTTCTCTTCTCAAATCTTTATTATCCTCCTCAGAAAAAGTGGAAATATTGCTAAGATTATTGTGGGTAACACTATTATTGCTTATGTTCATTAATTTACCCTTGTTATCTGATGTTGCACGCATCTCTATTTCTTTTAGAAAAACAATAAAGGCTTTTTTCAACCCTTGCTTATCAAACTATATAGTTGCAAATTCCATAAAGAAACATGAATGGATAGATAGCTTTTTACCATTTAACTCACTAAATGTTGTAGAAACATGGGACATTCTTGGAAACATAAACTTTAGTCATTGTTAGATGTTGTTGTTTGGAATCCTTAGCATGAGATATCATTTCATCAAGTTTAGTAACACTAGGGCATTCATCCATCACAAGCATTGATCCTCCATAAGAGCCAAAATAAGGGCAACATGAAGACCGTGGATGATTGATAGCTTGACAATGATTTTTGGGAAACCCACTTCCTTCTCTCCATTTTCCAACAAATGACAATCCTTATAGTGGTGCCTAAAGGCATCTTTTCTATTTGGAGGAACATGCTCACTATAAAAATCCTCATGTCGGTGCCATGAACTTAAGGGTGCCTATTAATACATACAAAATCACATAATAGGCCAACATCAAACTAAGGAACCAAAGATGAAAATTTTGTCATGTTTAAGGAAACCCCAATAAAAACCATCAAACTATGAACAATCCTAGTCATCCAAGAATCCTAGTAGGGGTACGAACACACCAAAACTCCACTGTATCATAGGAAAAGTTATAACAAGGAAGAGAGAACAAAAATACTAATTACACTTTTAGCATATGCTTGCTCCATAACAATTACTAAACCAAGATCACCAATTTTAACCTCTGTGTAGTTTCTATTGATAAATATATTGTCACACTTTAGATCTTTGTGCATAATTAGTGGGTTATGACTATAGTGGTAGTTGACAAATTCAACTATCACGTCGATCAAATTAAGTATTAAGGTAGCCTAAAAGCTTGTAATTAGTGGCAAGATCCTAGTCATCTCCCAATGAACCAATCTATTTTTTGATTATATAATATGAGACTAACTCCAGTAATTCTTGAACCTTGATGACCTATCCTTGATTCCTAAGGATATAGGAATGTATATCTAGTTCGTTAGCCCTAGTTCTAGACAAGATCTCACACTAGACGACTCTGCACTCCCTAAAATCTCTAAACGATATTCTAGATTTGACTAACTATGACTCATGAAAAACCCGTTATTGCGTAATTATCATACAATCTAACTAACCTAAGCACCGAAGTTTACTAACCTAAGTAGCAAATCTGCCCCTTAATCTCATTCTAAGCATGACTCAAGTCTCCAATTGGTAGCTCTTAAGACACTCCTCAACTCACCCAAAACCAATCGATATTATCATATAAGAAATCCCGTTAAGTGACCAAATAAGAATAAGGCTAGAATAAGAAAACCAAAATGCATTCATTCAATGATAAAACATGATCTCTAGGTATATGAGTTCAAGAACCCTAGAGTTGAAATGATTTACACAATCATGGAACAAAGGAAAAGAAATACAAAAATGAGAAGAATAAGTTGTTTTTGTCTGTCCTTCCCCCCCTCTTTATCTATGTTCGTTCACCCCTCTTTATCCTCCTTATACTTAATGCTCCCTTACCCATTCATGCTTGCCTTTTCATCTTCCTTGCACTTTAATGCTCCTTTGGTTGTTCATGCTTGCCACTTCATCTTCCTTGCACTTCAATGCTCCTTTGGCCGTTCTTGCATGCCTCTTCATCTTTCTACCTTCTAGAATTGATTATCCCTTAACTTGGACATTAATCCCAGGTGGTTTGGACATGATTCTAGGCTTTAAATTCAGATGGTGGAGTATCATGGCCCAAAACATACAAATTAGCCCAGTTTCCAGCTCCATGGAGGCCCACTGAACTTCACCCATGCATAACTCCATTCAGATGACCTTATCTTTTTCTACTTCCTTCACAAGAGTTGTAGCTCTTTGAGTTAGCTTTCCAAGGACTTAAATTTGGCAGCTAAACTTCTTCTTGTTTAAGAGATATGGCAGAAAAATTAAGCAGTGTACCGTTGATTTGCTCTGTCCAACGCCCCTCTCATGATCAAAATTCAATGTTTTGCCTTGTCCAATTAACTTAGAATTTGCACATAGTTTCTTGGTAGAAGTCATAGCTCAGTCTCTTAGCTATCCATAGAAATTAGTTTTGTTAAAAAAAGACCTCCTGTAACATAAGAAATAATCAAAGTATCTAAATTGCACAAAAACTAAATTTTGCCAAATTTTTTTGATAATTAGGCATATGGACAACTAAGTGAGAAGTCAATCAAATTATATCATCTAAACTATCAAACATGTATAAAATATTAAGTATGAGGCAAAATATTATGCAAAACTTGGTTGTTATTAGTAGTTTAACCCCATTAAAATCTATCTTGCCCAACTTTTCATAGCCTCTATGTTCACCTTCTTATGTTTCTTCCAATATTTATATAAAAAATTAAAGAAACTAAATACCTAGCTTATTTTGTCATGAAATTGAATAAATCCTTAATTAAAATTGAGCATAGACTTTGAACTTCTTGTCTCAAGCAAGGTGAACAACTCATTATATTAATAGTCCTTTTTTTATGATTAATCCATGAACCTTAAAACCTATAATATTGCTATACTTCAAAGATTTTATAAGGTGGACTTTAGAGTAAAGCCTCTCTAAGTCTCTAGGTGAGTGCAACACCTCATCAATCTAAATGTAGTTCCATGCCATTTTAATACCATTAACTTAATCAAATGCCTTATAGTTAATTGATCATAAAATAAAGAAGCCCACTTAATTGCATAAGAAAAAACATTGAAGAAAAAAAATTAAAGCATTATACAAATGATAATATTGCTCCATTAGTCCAATGGTTGCATATTTCTAAGTTTAGTTTACTATGTTGGTAAACACAAAGCATGTATTATAAATTAATTTATTTTTAAAAACTAATTATCATATTTTCAGACTTGGTCAACTAATCATTTTATACTCAATGCGCTAGTCATTTTATGACTCTTGAATTAGTTGTTATATGATTATTAGACTAATCATTATGTGCCTATGACTAACTATTATTAATGATAATAATGTTAACCATTTATTATCATTAGAATTTATGTTAAATGTTATTACTACACTATATAAGTTATTAAGTCATGATTAATATATATTAGTCTCTTCTTATTATTCTTAAAAAAAAAAAAAAATTAGATGATGGATACTATTCCTAACAATTCATTACTTATTGTTGGGTTAATCAAAAGATTGTATTATTTCTATTGTGTCACTATTTATGATGCACATTAGTGGGAAGGTTTGTCATAGCATAGGAGAATAAGTATTATAACCAGTTGTATTAGAACAATTCATGATGAATCGCCACAAGAGTTAATGGATGAATACTTATCATGTGGTGAGCCTAGTATGTAAAATATTTGAAATCATCTCAAGTATGACTTGTTGTCATAAAATTTGATGCAACTTATATGATACTTTAAACTGGTATGCGTTTTATGTTATGTAAACAAAAGTTTTTAAGCAACTCAAGTAAAGATACTTAATTATTACATGACAAACAAAATAGCAATTATTTTGGTCATCTTCATATTATTGGCATCTCACTTATTTATTGATATCATGAAAGGTTGGTGAGCATTACACTTTTTGACTAGATCATAATAATATAGTTGCATCTTTGTTATTAATTTTTCTTGCAAAAGGATAATCATGCTTATTTGTTCTCATAATTTTTCCTAGAACATGTATAAGGGATTGTATTAATGACATATTTGGATATGCAAAATGCAATTGTGTGAAATAGCTGTTACTTGTAAGGTAGCAAATTAAGGTTGCTGGAAAGGGTGCACTTATATACCTTTATGGGGCATTGATTTGGACCATAAGTTTTATGCTTACACCTCATTATAGTATTTTATAGTGAATTTATGTTATATTCGAAGAATATAATGATGTTAACTAAATCTTTGATTCAAATGAGATGTGTTCACCTTTAAAGATGAAGTAGTGGCTTAAAAGTCTAATAAACAAACAATTATTACTTAATATACATTAGATCTAAGTTTATAGTTTTAAATATGGCAAATGTAAAGACAAATTGACTAACAAATTTTTTAATAGATATTTTATCATGGGTGAAACTAACATTATAAGTAGTAATATATTGTGATAACCAAGCTTGTATTACTTGTGTCAAGAGGAAATCATATAATTAAAAAAATAAATATGTTTGCTTAACTCATGAATTAATAAAGCAAATTGCTTAATGATAAAGTGATCACTTAATTTTGTATGGTTAGAGATGAATTGAAATGATCCTTTAACTAAATCATTAAGCTAAAAATTAGTGCAAATTACATTAAGGAGAATGAGACTAATACCTATATAAAATGGTCAAGAGGGATGGAAATCTAACTTATATGATAGGAGATCCCCTCAAATAGGTCTATATGAGTAATAACATGTCACTAATTGAACTTGGATGCACTATCAAAATTATAATTCTATTCCTATGGTGTATATAATGCAATAATTCTAATGTTAAAGATCAAGTTATACTCTTAATGAATTTTATAACACTTATGGGTGGTGTGTTATTGAAATGCACACTTAATAGATTTAACCATATGAAAGTAAAGTGAGGTCATTCCTATAAGATCCTAAGTAAGACCTTTAGAGCTCTCATAAAAATAAATTAGGCAAGTGCATTGCCTAATACTATCAACTACGTTAAATAATATGATTTTAGAAAATATAACATATAGGCAAATTCATTGATATTCATAAAGAAATTATAG
Organism: Rhizophora apiculata; assembly: GCA_037832385.1. Taxonomy (NCBI): domain Eukaryota; kingdom Viridiplantae; phylum Streptophyta; class Magnoliopsida; order Malpighiales; family Rhizophoraceae; genus Rhizophora; species Rhizophora apiculata. Next base: position 6,808,594 of record CM075425.1, read on the forward strand.
TTCATAGAAATTTTTATTTCACCATGCTTTTAAGTATTAATGTTTGTATATCATAATCTCTGGTTCATAACCCAAAAGAAATCAAAGATGATATGTGACATTTTCATTGATTAACTCGGCAAAATTAGTTTTTTAAAAAATCATTGAATTGTTTTAAATTAGTATAATTTGAAAGGCTAATGACTATGCTTTTAAATTTGGTCAACTAGCTATTTTATAAACATTGGGCTAATCATTTTATGACCATTAGACTAATCATTAAATGACCATTGAACTAGTCATTATGAATTATAATAATGCTATCTATTTATTACCATTGAAATAAATGTTAAACATTATTACACATTCTAAATTATTAAGTTATGACTAATATAAATTAGACTCTTTCTTTTATTCTAAAAGATTCTTTTATTCTAAAAGAAAGAAAAAAAATGATAAGCATTATTCATAATAATTTATTACTTACTAGTAGGTTAATCAAAGGATTAAAGTGTTTCTTTTACCTCATTATTTAAAACGCACATTAATGGGAAGGTCTATTATATCCTAGAAAGATACCTATTATAACCTACTACATTAAAACAATTTGTCTATTAGGGTGGAAACTATCATTAAGGATAGTGTCTAGCACACTTTAAACATAATATCCTTTTTAGCTAATTTACTTTTGTTGCAAATTTATATTGTTTGATTAATTATTTTTCCAATAACACAACCCAACATAAAGACAATACCATTAATGATTACGTGAAGATTAGAATTACAATGCATAAAAGCACAAAGTTAATTGTTTGAGACAAAATAAGAAAAAGGATACACTATTTTCAAAGCGTCTTTACTAAGAACCTCTAATCATAAATTGTTAAACATTATCTGCAAATAATACAAGTACAAGTTAAGAAAAGGAAAGGAAAATTCAAAAAAAAAATTACTAAAAATCAATATTAGTTGAAGCTTATCTAGATGTATCAATAAGTTAGATGAACCTCTATAACATCTAGATTTAGAGGTTCAAAAAGTAAACTCTTTTCTCTCATATTTTCCATACTATTGTATCCCAATATCATCTATACACCTCAATATTAAAAAAAAAAAATTGAAAAGAAGGAAATTTGAATTATACGTAATAATTATAACAAAATTAGATAATTCAAAAACTTTAAATCAAAATTATAAACTTAAATTAACCATAAATTTAAAAAAAAAAGAAAAAAAAACAAAGATATAATTTGGAAACATAGAAATTAAACTAAATTTCCTTATATTTAAAGAAATTAAAGAAAAAAAATAAGAAAAGTAAATTTGAAACAAAACATTGAATTAAAACATGATACTAATTTAGGGGATACTAATTTAGGTTTATGAAATAGAAATTAAATTATTTTCAAGGAAAAGCAATGCTCCTTCTTTAGCTTCTTTACTTGAGAGAAAGAAAAGTGAAAGATACAAAACCATAGATTCCTATAAGTGTAGTATCGATCATCTTCTAAGCTAAACTATTTTTGCTCTCCTCCATAAAGTGAGAAAAACCTCTATTTATATGTATCTTTCTATTACAAGTTCATCAATAATATATTGATTTTGTTAAATTTATAACAGATGGTTTCATGGGAAACCAACATTTGGTGTGGATTAAAATACCATTTGTCCGTTGGTATTAGGTCGAGAGATAAAAGATTTCTTAATACGAGAAATAAAAAAAAAAATTTTAAAAAATAATATTTAGTTAAAAAATAAAAATTTTATAATAATAATAATATAATAATAACAATTCTAATTAAAGGATAAAAGAGTTTTGTACTTTTTTTATAAAAAAGACTATCGTACCTTCGAATCAAATGTATTTGTATAATATAACATTTACTTGTACATGCTTTCGTAGAAAAGACTAGGGATGGAGCCTGTCATGTAGTTGACGAAAGCTTGGGGCACGCGGTTACGCCTGATCATGATAAGAAAGCGAGTTTATTGGGCTCTGAGCCTCTAGACTTGTTTTAGGCCTATTCTTACAATTTCATTTTTTAAATTCTTAGTCAAATAGGATTCCTTCTACTTATTTAGTAATCAGGACGTGGCTATTTAACAAAAATCCTATGCCTCTAGGTGGGTGCATCAAATTAACTTCAAGCTCTAAAGACAATGTACCATTAATTTCTCGTTACATTAATTTAAAATTTCACTTCAACTTAGAAAGTGAGGTTTGAATTTTTAAATTTAACAAAATAAGATAATTTTTGTGAATTTTAGTTTTTTTATAAATAATTTTTCATAATTGTCTAAGGAAGTATGTGTAAAAATTAAACTAACATTAAAAAAAGTCAAAAAAAATTTCCTGTTCATCTCTTTTGCATGTCTTTTATATATAAATTTTCAACTTTCTTGATGCTTTTCCAGCATTCAGATTTAGTGAGCATACAAGTTGGTCCTTCGTCCATGTGCCCACTTGCGCAATTTTTTCCACTTTTTCCTGCTTAAACAATAAAAAAGTTTTTGAGTACGAGTAACAAGTACATTATATTAATGATTTTGTATATAATTGTACTGAAATATCATTTAATTATTTTAATATTTAAATAATTAATTTTTTATAATAAATATTAAATAAATATATTAATTAATTATTTTAATTTTAATTTATAAATATAATTATTATTTTTTTTAATATATATATTTTGGTTAATTTTGATTTAATAATTTTTTTATGTATTTAAAGAAATTAGGTGAAAACATTTATTTTGAAAAATCACTTGAGTTGGTTGGGAGGAGTTTTTGTTATAAATGAAATTTGAAAGTCAAATCCCATCTTTTTCATTTGCGACTTCAAATTCGCGTGTCCCGTTAAGTGGATACTAGAAAAATTAGACCAATTGAAGTATCAAATTGTGGAATCCAGGATACCACAATTACACGGCTGATGACGCCTCTTTTGTCCATATTGTGAGACTTTGACTTCAAATGGACTTTTCTTTTTTTTTTTTTTTTTGTTTTTAGGTGTAAACAGACATCATATACAGGCTTTGAATGCTCTCAAATTAAAAAGATGACTAATGACTACTATCACAAATTTTAAAAATTAATAAAAAAAATTAGTTATATAAATTCAATTAATTGTAATTATATATTAAAAATAAAAATATACACTTAATATTATAATAATAATACATCATATAAATTTGCCTTATAACATGTAACTCTGTATCTGAGAGGCTTCAAATTGTTGATTGCTTCCAACTACCTATACCCATTAAATTAAAAGCGTTGGTAGGCGTGGGAATTCAAAAGGCGCACTACTTGTCTTAAGTTGACAGACCCTACGAAGCTGTATTGCCACGTGCTACTCTCCTAACCACAAGACAATTCCACGACGGTGGCCTTTTCTAGCGGGGCGAATTGACTCCTAAACCATTGTAATTCAAAAAGCTTTTAATAATAATTTTAAAAAAGAAAAGAGAGAGATTTATATACTGACGTGTTGACTGGTTCATAGACGACTTCACTCATTTTGAATTGTAGTGAGAGAATGCTTCTTTTCAGTTGACTTGCTTAATATATGTGTCTTCCGTATTGTAATTAGCCGAGGAGGAAAACACAATAAACCTTTCAAGGCTTCTCCCATCATATTCTCTCTCGTTCTCTGCTCATTTTCAATAGCCGCAGATGCTCAACAAAGGCAATTCAACATTAGCCTAGGTTCTTCTCTAAAACCCAACACCAAAAACTCTTCATGGGTGTCACCTTCTGGTCTCTATGCCTTTGGATTTTACCCTCAGGGCAATGGCTATGCTGTTGGCGTCTTCCTTGCTGGAATTCCCCAAAAAACGGTAGTGTGGACTGCCATGCGAGATGACCCGCCGGTTTCTAGTGACGTTACCTTGCTCTTCAGCAGTGATTCAGGCCTTGTCTTGCGATCAGCTCAAGGCCAGAGCACTAACATTGTTCCTACTTCGCAATCGGCTTCTTCAGCTTCCGTTTCCGATTCGGGCAACTTTGTCATCTATGATTCTAATCGGAAAATCATATGGAAGAATTTTGAAGAGCCAACTGATACTCTTCTCCCAGGTCAACGTCTCCAAGCAGGAACAGAGCTGGTTTCTAGTGTTTCAGAGACTGACAAGTCAAAAGGAATTTTCCGCATCAAGATGCAACGCGATGGAAATCTTGTGCAGTATCCGGTGGAAACTCCCGATACAGGTGAGTATGCTTACTGGGCATCTGGGACTGATGCAAGTGGTGATAACGTGACATTGAATCTTGATCCTAATGGCCATCTATACCTGCTCAATGCCGCAGGCGTCAACATTAAAGATCTCGAGCAGGGAGGTAATCTCACAAACGAGACAATATATTTGGCAAAAATTGATGCAGCTGGCATTTTTAGGCTCCATTCGTATAATCTGATAGAGAATGGCAATTGGTCGATTGCCTGGTCTTCCACACAAGACAAATGCAGTCCAAAGGGATTGTGCGGTCTTAATGGCTATTGTATGTCAAACGATCTGGAACCCCGATGCGAATGTATTCCAGGATTTTCTCCTGTTCACCAAGGAAATCGGTCTTCCGGCTGTGAGAGGAATTTTGTCGCTGAAAGTTGCAAAGAAGAGAATGTCAGCAACAAATACAGCATTCAGGAGCTGGCCAATACCGTTTGGTTAGAAAATTCATACTCAACTCTCTCGTTAGCAAGCAAAGGAGACTGCGAGAAAGCCTGCCTAGAGGACTGTAACTGTGAAGCGGTATTTTACCAGGATGGGCAATGCAAAAAGCAAAGTCTCCCCTTGAAATATGGGAGAACAGATCCAAGTAATTCAAACTCAGCTCTTATAAAGGTGGGCATGCTGAAATCAGTCTCTGACCCTGGCATGGATCGAATTGGGCCTCGAGACAACGATAGCAGTAAGAAAAATCTCAATAAAGAAATCTTAACTATCAGCGTTTCATGGGTTGTTTCGGTGCTCGTTATGCTAGCAATTTTAGCAATAGTCATTCGCAGATGGCATTTACACGCTTATAAAATCATTGACAGCTGCAATGTCCCGTTTAATGAGCAAGTTTCTATTAGATCGTTCACCTACGCAGAACTGGAAGATATGACCAATGGTTTCCAGGAAGAAATTGGCAGAGGTTCCTTTGGTATAGTTTACAAAGGGCTAATATCAGAAAGTCAGGAGTTTGCAGCTGTCAAGAGACTTGATCGAGTTTTAGATGAAGGGGAACCAGAATTTCAGACTGAGATTAAGGTTATTGCAAAAACCCATCATAAGAACTTAGTTCGTTTGCTCGGTTACTGCATCGACGGACCAAACAGGCTCTTGGTATATGAGTACATGAGTAAAGGCTCCCTAGCTGATGTACTGTTTACCCGCGAGAAAAGACCAAATTTCGCCGAGAGATTAGAGATTGCTCGCAATGTAGCACGTGGGATTCTATACTTGCACGAAGAGTGTGAGTCGCAAATCATCCATTGCGATATAAAACCTCAGAACATACTGATGGATGACGATAGGCGACCGAAAATATCAGATTTTGGATTGGCAAAGCTGATGAGGCCAGACCAAACCAAAACTTTCACGGCTATTAGGGGAACAAGAGGGTATGTAGCACCAGAATGGCATCGCAACCTTCCGGTGACTGTTAAAGCAGATGTTTATAGCTTTGGAGTTGTGTTGTTGGAGATCATATGTTGCCGTAGGAATGTTGATCATAGTCTCCCTGAAACAGAAGCCATTCTTGAAGAATGGGTTTACGACTGTTTGGAAGCTGGGGAATTCGAAAAGCTAGTGGGTGAAGAAGAAGAAATAGATAGGAGACAATTAAGCAGGATGGTCAAAATTGGAATTTGGTGCATTCTCAATGAGCCATCTTTGCGCCCTTCGATGAAGAAGGTTCTGTTGATGTTGGAAGGGACGGTGGACGTCCCAGCACCTCCAAGTCCCACTTCTTTTCTTAGTGCCATATAGTCTTCGTTTGCTTCTATAATGGCCGAATATATATTTTGTCGTCAATCTCAGATTGCATTTGATCTTATAAGCTTTTTTTTTTTAATTAACATTATATTAAAATTTAAATTTTAAATAGGTAAATAATTATTCTGATATTTTATTATATATCAAATATTTTGATAATTCATATATCTTAATAAAATATAATATTTTTTTTTTCTTAAAAATTTAATTATTTATACAACACTTAAATATACAAGATTATCAAGAAAAAAAATAAAGAAAAGAAAAAATTTATTTCATATAATTTAAAAATAATTATATTAATTTAATTTAATATATAAAATTTATATAAAAAAAATTTATTATAAAAAAAGTGATAAAATTATTTAAATTTTCATTTTAATTAGAGTTGAAATTCAAATTCTTATAAAAAAAACAATTGATGAGGTTAGATTTCCAAGCCTACCATGTTTTGTTTTGAGACGGTGAACTTGTAAATGGGCGCCCTGATCCAATTTGGACCCAACAAAAAAAATTGTATATTCTTAAAAAATTCATTTTCACCCTTTTTATTCTAGAGCAGATGGAGGCAGAAGCTAAACCAATGGTCAAGGGTCAAGATAAAATTAATTGACACATTATAGAATTTCGGGTACACAATTAGGCGATCAATTGCCTCGAGATTTGGAAAATGTCTTTGCACTGTCAAAAGCCCTCAGGTGGGTTGTGCCAGGTTGCAGTGATCAAAGTAGGCCGAAGATCTGATGGGGTGGGGCTTAACACGGAAAATGTAATAGCTGATCATAGAATAAGGCCCAAAGGATCAATAGATGTTTTCTCTTAGGATTTGTACTGATGTAGCTTTAAATGTTATGGGCCAAATGACTCAATTTAGCTCAAGCATCTCTTCGTTACCAAACTCTCCCAACATATTGTGGTTAAGTATTGAAACTTCTTAGAATTCAGCCGTAGGTCTTACTTCTCAAATAAGAGAGACGCTCACTTTCAAAGGCTTACCCAAGAGAAAATACTTTATAGTCTATTTATTTCTTACTATAAGAATCTTTCTTATTAAACAATTAGAAAAAAAAAAGAAATTCACTTTTAAGGTCTTACCATTGCCCCCACATGATCAATGTTTTTGTACCGCATGTTTTATCTAAAAAATGAAATGATGCGTACCATTTTAATGAGATTTTCTTTTGATTTTTCACTTTTCTATTTTGTATAATTGCCTAGAAACAGATGCTGAAGGCATCATGGGAGCTGTAGAAGAGTACACGAGGTCCACACGATTTTAGATAGTTTTGAGAAAGAGTCCCGTTAGTGGAATCAATTATAATTAACGGACGGATATAGTGGTGGGCCGTAAGTAACATCATCGTGATATTATTTATAATAAAATAATAATTTTTTTAAAAATTATTTTTATTAAAAGTTATATTAAAATTATTAAAATAATTTAAGTATATAAACAAAATATATATAAAAAGTGATTGAATATATAATACCATGAACACTTATTATATATTTTTTTTTTTTTTTAATACACATTTATTTATATTTTTTATATATTTTATTAATTTTTATACATATTATATAATTTTTATAAAAATAATTTAAAATTTTTTAAAAATACATATTACAAGTAGGTGAATAAATTATATATAAAAATTAATTAAAAAAACACTTGTTATTATTTTTTCTAATTCTTCATGCACATTTTGTTATATTTTTTATATATTTTGTTAATTTTTGTTTATATTATGTAATTTTTTATCAAAATAATTTAAAATTTAAAAATAAATTATATTATATTATAGAAAATGTTGCCATATTAATTTTATCCACATATAAGACAGGTTGAAAACCACATCACATAATTGTTTTCCATTAACAAATTATGTTTTAAAGGAAAGTTGAGTTCCCTCTCTCTTATCTTGTGAATCTCAACCTCTTAGCTCTTTTAATCTCTCCTAATTAGCAATGGTACTTACAAAATAAAAGAAAATATTCTTATTTAATCAAGAATGTTGTACTATCTTTCAAGAGGAAGATGAGTCTAATATGTAATACATTGGTTAATATTTTATTCTTTTAGTTGATCATTATTGGCACTAAAAAGCTACTCTTTACACTCTAAGATTGCAGGTGGCAGCGGTGTAACATCTCTTAGAATTACATTTCTGCAACACGTATTTTAGTAAAAGGAAATAAAGTCCATAATATATATAGAGGATAAAATAATCAAATTGTTATTTTTCTTTAGTCTCTCCAATAATGAATTTGGTATACTTTATAATCCCTTAAGTCTTGACTCTCTCTTTCTCCATTATTTTTTTTTTCTTTTTTTCAAATCACTTGTTGGATACCCTTTAGAATTCCCCCCTCATTTTCTTTTATTCCCTTTTTGACTTTATTTAATATTTTTCAAATTGAAAATTTAATATGTGGATAATTAAATGTTGCATAAAATTTAAAAGGAGATTCTCCCAAATTTTAGTAAGACTAGATCAATTTTCTTATCTCTACATGCCATATGTTATATATCTACAACTTAAAGCAATATTTGCTCTAGGATATCAGAGGAATTAGCTTGGCTTTCAAAATAGAAATTGCATATCTATCTCATATCTTTATTTTGTCATAAGAATCTCATCAATCTAAATTATAGGTAGGAAGTTATGTTTATAATACCCTAGCATGTCAAATCAAAATACTTTCTTTCTTTTTATTGCATGGTGTATGACTACATTGATTCTCCTTTTAAATGTCATGTACATAATTCTTTTGGTCTTTTTTGAGATCATTGATTATTTTTCTTATATTTTCACCATTGAGTTTCATATTACCTCTTAAGACAATTTCACAATATTTAATGCATAATCATGTTAATTGAGATGTTGTTATCACAAAAATCACTAATTTAGAGATATGAAATTGTATATAAAAATAAGCTTATCAAAGTACCTTTAGAATTTGGCTTGTTAAATACATACAATATTAAGTATTTTTTTTTTAGAAGTAGTATTTGACTGCAATGATTTCTATATCTATAAGGATTTACTCATAAAATTTTTGGCTTGTTTTCAAGTCCTGTGACTAATAATATCATCTACAAGGAAAGTAGAATTTCATAAGAAATTATACATAAAGCCCTAAAGCCTAGTAAAAACTATTTAAGAGGTAGGATTAATGATTATTAATATGCCCTCCGACTTGAGGATCCATGTGTGTGTGCATGTGTGCGTGTGTGTGCAAGTGCCTATTCATAAGTATAGTCTTTTATAAGAAACATATTTTTGAGTTAACCTACACTTAATCAAAATTAAATTCACCAATGTATAAAGTTCATTATAATCTAACTTTTAGTTAAAAAAAAAAGTGAAAATTAATATATGTAGGTGTACAATAAGCATAACTTGACTTACTTTGTTGCTAATATCATAACCAATATGACTTATATGACCTACTATTGTGCAAAAGAATTTGAGATCTACAGTTCAAATTTTATGTTAACTTTTTGGATGCTATCAATCCTTAAAAGAACACATTGCTTGTTACAATTTTTCTTTTGCTTGAATTACTTTGGAGATGAAATTAGATAGGTAGGCACACTAGTCGAGTATAAAATGACACAAGAGAAGTTGTAAGCACAAAATATAGGAGCTCAAACTTTGGAAAACTGAAGATACAATGGCTGGATGGATATTCATAATTCTCAACTCTTTATAAAATAAAGATTAAGGAACTAACTCAAGAAATTTGGATTTATACTTAATGTAGAATTGCTTGTCTCCTAATCTTGTGTTTGCTATAAAAGAGTTTGATGCCTCTTGTTGCCCTTATTCTTGTTTATATTTAATTCAGTGCTAATATGATTTGACTACCTAATACTTTTGTTTATCATAAGAAATTACTTTTAATAATATTAAAATTAGAAATATTTTTTTCCTTTCTCAAGAAACAAAAAAAATGAATTTAAGATTATTTTTTCTATTTTTTGAAATTATTTTTTTAAATTATAAGTATTTACATATTAAAAAAATTAATTAAACTATGTTAAAATTTTAATTTTATTAAAATATTAAAAAAAACTATATATTTATTGTCAAATTAATATCAAATATTACAATGTATTGAAATTTACTTAAAAAAAATATAATTTAAATTAAATATTTAAATATTCTATAAACTAACCAAATATTATTATGGAAGAATTTTACATGCTTCTTTTCAACTTTAGTAATTATAATATATATATATACACATACACATTAAATTAGATTTATACGATTTATAAGTTTATATATTTTATATATTTTATTTCAATGAGAAAAATAAAAATATATTTAAATTATGAATTTTTGCTTTTAATAGAGTAAATTTTAAGATTTTTTTTTTCTCTTCAAGAAAACAAAAAGGGAAAACAAAATGGATTTAAATTATGAATATTTTTTTCTTTTTAAGAAAAAAAATTGGAAATGTTGTTTTCACTTTTTTGAAGGAGTAAATTCTCTTACTATGAATTTGAATTTCTAAATTGAATTTTTTGAAGTCAAATTTACTCTATAAAAAGAAAAAAAATGCAAACCACACAATCTTGAAAACATGTTGGGAACAAGTAAGAAATATGCCCAATTCTTAGTGAAAACATGAACCTATATCAAACTCAAATTGGTTAAAAAGCTAATCATACATACAATAACAAATAAAGAAGGTATATCTTATCCTCCAATTGTTAATAACTTAAATTGATAGAAGGGTTAATTATGTAAACAATAACAAAAAAGGAGGTATAACTTATATTAAGTCGGTGGCTGAAGTCTCACACCAGAAAATTAAGTAAAGTTGACTGATTTTATTTTTTAGAAATAAAGAGTAATATAGCGTGTTGTAAATTAACACAAAAAAAAAAATTAAGGGAGTTAAAACTCCATGAGCTTTTAGTCTATTATTTGGGTTTTTGTTAACTGGACTCACAAAGAGTTCTTTTTATATTATCCACTTTAGTAATATTTACTCCCATTTTCACCTGTGGGTGTAAGTCGAATCAACTGAACCACATAAAATTAACTATCTCTTGTTTTCAGTTATTTTTCTTACTTTTGTTATTGTCTTTAAGGGCTATAACCTAAAACTCATCCCCCAACAAACTAGTATCAAAGCCTTGGTTTGGTTCACTAGAAAAATAGCTATTATGACAATAACTAAGTATTATTTTAAGAAGTTCAATCGAAGTGTCAATTTCGGAATGTGGGAGTTGAAGATAAAGGCCATGCTGGTTCAAGATAGTGTCGACATAGTGTTGCTGGGGAAGTAGAAAAAGTCAAAGAAGATGTTAGATGAGGAGTTTGCTGGTCTTGACAAAAAGGTCAGATCAGGTATCATCTTAAATCTTTTTGATGAGGTTTTAAGAGGAGTAGCTACTGAGGTGATTGCTAAGGACTTATGGGAGTAATTAAAGGCTTTATATATGAAAAAAATCGTAGAGAATAAGTTTTATTTAAAGCAAAGTTTATATATGCTTTGTATGCTTGAAAGATCATTTATATGGTCGCATCTTGATAAATTGGATTCTTTGCTTATGAATTTGAGTAATATAGATGTTCATATTGAGGATGAGGATCAAGCCTTGTTATTATTGTGTTCTCTTCCCCATTCATTTAAGCATTTTAAAGAAATAATACTTTATGGTAAAGAGACTATTTCTTATAAAGAAATTAAGTTTATTTTGAAGTCAAAAGACCAAATCGACAGGGATATAATTGGGGAGATTAGTAGTGGTCAAGTTGACAAGTTGGTGGTTTAAGGTAGATCAAATAAGAGGGATGCAGATAGTCAGAGGTCTAATAGATTTTAATCCAAATATAAAAATTTAGTATGCAATTATTGTAAAAGGAAAAGGCATATTAAAGCTAACTGTTTGAAGCTAAAAGCCAAGGATAAGGATAAGTACAAAAGAAATGAGTCAATTCAAACTAGTGTTGTAGAAGATGAGAGTGACAAAATCATTTCCTTTGCTAATGATAAATCAAGGTTTTCTCATGAATGGATCTTAGATTTTGGTTGCATGTACCATATGTGTCCCAATAGAATTGGTTTTCCACCTATGAATCTGTTGAAGGTGGAGTTGTTATGATGAGCAATGATGTAGCTTGCAAAATTACTGGAATTGGTATGGTTATAATCAAGACTCATGATGGTGTTATGAGAACATTTACACAGGTCAAACATGTTCTAGAATTGAAGAAGAATCTCATCTCTTTAGGAATACTTAAGGCTTTCAGCTATAAGTACACTAGTGAAGGTGGAGTTTTGAATGTCAGTAAAGGTATTCTCATTGTCATGAAAGCTTGCAGATTTGGATATTTGTATATTTTACAAGTAATTACAATTGTGGGTGTTACTGTAATCTCTACAAAGACAGATATTATGAAGTTATGGCATATGCGATTATGATACATGAGCGAGAAGGGTTTATCTATGTTAAATGAAAAAGGCCTTTTGTGTGGACAATATATTGGGAAGTTGGACTTCTACAAGTATTGTATCTTTAGGAAGTAAAAGCGTGTCAGTTTCAAATCTCCAACAATTCATAAGATAAAAGGCACTTTAAATTATATTCACTTAGATCTTTCATTAATGATTATTCAAAAAAACATTGATTGAGAAGCAAACAGTAAAGCAAATCAAGTGGTTTAGGATAAATAATGGCTTGGAATTTTGTAGAGGTGAATTTAATGAATTTTATGAAAATGAAGGCATTGTTCATCATCATATAGTCAGGATGACTCCTTAGTAGAATGGTGTTGCTGAACATATGAACAAAACACTTTTGGAGAGAGCTTGTTGTATGATCTCCAATGTTGATTTATCAAAAGACTTTTGGGTAGAGGTAATCTCTACAACTTATTATATCAGTAATCATGCACCTTCAGCATTTATAAAGTTTAAGACTTCAGAAGAAGTCTTGTTTGGTACTTCTGCTAATTACTCTGATTTGAAGATATTTGGATGTCCTATATATATGTATGTAAATGATGGGAAATTAGAACCTAGAGTTAAAATGTGCATTTTCCTTGGGCATGCATCTAGAGTGAAGGGATATCGTTTATAGTGTCCTGACTCACCAAAATTTGTGATTAATAGAGATGTTATATTTGATGAATCCCCTATGTCACATCCAAAAGGAAAGTCTTTTATGCCTTCTGATGTAGGTAAAGGTGACAGTGCACATAAGTAAGTGGAGTTTAAAGTTATGAATTGAGATGTTGAAGAGTGGGATCCTCACATTTAGTTAGATTCATCAGATATTACAGATTCCTCTAAAGACAAATAGGAGGATAATTCCATAGCCAAAGATAAAGTAAGAAGAGAGATTTAACCGGCATAGAGATATAATGACTATGTTGCTTATACTCTTTCAATTGCATAGGAGACTAGTGAAAATGGTGAGTCATCCACTTATTTAAAAGCAATTTTAGGTGTTGACTCAGTTAGGTGGTTGGTTGCAATGAATAAAGAAATAGAATCTCTCCACAAGAATGACATATAGGTTCTTGTGAAACTGCCTTAAGAAAAAAGAATGGCATTATATTGCGTATCGCTTGATTAAATATGCTCATTTTTGTGTGGTTAGTCATCCTTATACTACTGTTAATATTGCTTAAGTTTTTTGTTGACAATATTGTGAAGCTCCATAGTGTTCCTAAGTCTATTGTCAGTAACCAAGGTAAAGTCTTCACCAGTAATTTTTGGAAGGAGTTGTTCCGTTTGTAAGGGACGTAGTTGAATATGAGTATTGCTATCACCCACAGACAGATGGACAAACTGAGGTAATCAAAAGGTGCTTGGAAAACTAACTTTATTGCTTTGTAAGTGACAAGCCAAAGAATTGAGTAAAATGGAATCCTTGGGACAAGTGGTGGTATAATACCACTTATCACTCTTCTACAAAGATGTCCCCATTTCAAGCAATTTATGGTCGAGCTCTACCTACTCTTACAAGGTATACAACTGAACCATCTCACATGGATCAAGTTAATAAGGACTTACAAGATAAAGACAAGTTGCTTCAACTTCTAAGAGACAACCTTGTTACAACCTAAGCCCGTATGAAGTAACATGTTGATATGCATCATATAGAGCAAGAGTTTTTAGTGGGAGATTAGGTTTATTCCAGACTCCAACCATATTGACAATTGTTCATCATTGTTCACTCAATGAAAATATTTCCTCGCTTTTTTGGGCCGTATCAAATTCTTGAGCGTATTGGTCCTGTTGGCTATTGTCTTTACCAATAAAATAAAAAATACATCCTAACTTCCATAACTCTTGCTTGAAAAGGAAAGTGGGAGAAGGTGTGGTGGTACAAAGCCAACTACCCAACATTACTTCCACTAGAGAGGCTAACGTTTAACTACAAGCCACTAGACCAACGTATTGTCAAATGTCAAAATTGAGCTGTTGTCCAAATCCTAATTCAATGGAATAATCTCCCTATTGAGGATGTCACTTGGGATTCTATCATTCTTTTGCAAAGTGATTCCCAAACTTTATTGTTGGTTAGCCTTAAGGACAAGGTTTCTTTGAAAGGTGGAAGAATGATGCGATCTCCTGATGTGGTCTCCATAATTTATGTAAGTTATAATTGTCTTTTATTAATTTTGAATTAATAGGTGTAATTATGTATGTAATAGTAATTTGCCAAATATATATATTTGTAATACCCTACGGCTTTTAAAACCAAACAATCAATAATATTATTAAAGTGTTTAGCTTTTTAAAGGTCAATCCACTTGAAGATATCATTAGAGGTTGATCCCTCCTTATTTTCAAATCCACAAAGCTCAATCCTTACTTCCATTCCCAAATTCCCAAACCCTAGGTTCTCAACAGGCAACATTAATTGCATTCATAACAGATTTTTGCTTCTTTTTAATCCCGTAGTTGATCACTGTCTTCACTTAGTTGACTTGGCATTGGCTTTGCCTTTCTTAGCTTGATGCATCTTTTTTCTTTTCTTCTTATTTCCTTTTTCTTTTTTTTCTCATGTGAGTATTAAAGGTAATTAATAACTGCATGTTAACAAGTTAACCTAACAAAGACTAGATGACAACAATAAATAAATATTGTAGGAGTAATATCTTAATCCCAAATAAGCTGAAGTTTTCAAAGCTTTTAGTTGTGCTTGTCAAATTCATAAGGGCCAATAATGATTTTATGCAAATTTTTCTTTTGGCTAATAACACCTATTTTTCATTCCTCCATTAGGGCTTATTAGTAACTTAACCTTACATTTGTTTATCATACATGACTTTTCAACTATGATTTAGTTTTTGCATCTTTTTCTTTAGACTTGTCTCTTAAATTGAGACTATCCAAAATAGCCATTTACTAGTTTGAACAGCACTTTTATAAGAGATAATTGTGCATGGACTATATGATTTTCATGTATGATCATGGCTTACTTTTTATCCTCTTGTGTAAGTTTTTGTTACTAAAATGCATACAGATGTTTGAAGTCATTGTGGACAAAAAAAAGAAAAAAACATGGTAGGTTCCCAAATAGGATGACCCCGTAAAAAGAGAGTCCCAAAGGATATGCATGAGTCTTGAGGTTGCATAATACATCTCATGTTTGCAAGCAAATAAACAAAGGTGCAACTAGATCCTTTTGTTGAGGATAAGAGCAACTAAACTAAATTTTTCAGATAAAACAAACATAGAACACCTAATAGTGATACCACATGGTACACAAAAGTATGCATAATCTTCCATATGGTTCTTTCACACAAAATATCAAGGGTAAAGCCTGAGTCCTGACTAAAACAATGCAAGAACAAAATCATAGTCATTGAAAATATTGAATCAATTGACCATGGCACTTTCTCAAACTTATTCTTCCCAAGAGCCTATGGTGATAAAATTCATCGAAGGATAGACGGTTCATTGCTACAAGAGACAGACAAATTAGTGGATGGCTCTGGAATGTCAACCATGAAAAGGATATGTTTCACTAATGTAAAAGCATGTGCTATACCTAGATTTGCAAAAAGTAATCTTAAACATATATCAATACAAGATAGATCCAACAATGGAAGGATGAATTAAGAAAACGGAAGATATGACTATGACTTAATGTTTTGCAACAGCAGGCATAAAGGAAAATATTTAATAGAATGGTGTTAGAACTTTGGCACTTTTATTTTAGGGCAAAGTCTCTACTTGAAAATTAATCCTACCATGAAATGGTGGGTATCCATTAAGAAGTTTAAAAAAGAATTGCACTAATGCTCTATATGTTAACTTACATGATTACATTATATTTTCTTTGTATGCTTGAGATTGAACTACAAAGAGGCAATAAACCAAAAGAATGATAACAAACCTACTTTATTGTCATATCTTTAGCATTGAAGAACTTTTAAGGCCATGTGCCTTATAGACCTATACACTATCTCTGCACAGTTGCCTGGATGAACCCTTATGTTTGATGAATGAAAGAGCAACATTAACCCTTAGACTATCTAATATATCTTCTATCAAGCAATAGCAAAGCATTCTTACTTATATCAGAAATGGAGTGAACAAATAATTTTACTTTGTTTTACTAGAATAATCACCAAATAAGATAACATAAGATTTGGTTTTGGTTGAGACCTATCCTTTCTTTAGCTTTATTTTAGTAAATTACCTTGAGAAACCAAATCAACAATCTTGAGAACCACATCACCCTCTTGGCTAGATAATAGAATGTGAATAAACTTCAAGAATATTATTCTATAGCAACAAAGTAAAAGTAGAACTGGTGAATGAAGCACAAGGATGGGAATTACAATACCGCTAGTTTTAATTCTCCATAGATTATATGATGGTTATGTAGAACTTTGAAATTAGCCCTTACATCAGATAAATTAATTAGATATAAATATCTAAAGATAATGACAACCTTTGGAACACAACTCAAATGATGGTTACTGTCATCAAGCCAATTTTTCAACTAAAAATTTTAATCAAGTGATGGCACTAAGTCACATTTAGTCTCAATCAATTTATCACACACAAGGTACAAATACATTTGTATGAATTACTTCTTAACCTTTATTACTTTTTCATAAATACAAAGGAATTACCAAGGCCTCTTTACACAAGTGTTTCACTTACTTTTCTGTATAACCCTTAGCTACCACACTACAAGCATTTATAGTGTTGGTAGTTGACACCACCAATTACATAAGGTCATGCATGACTTGGCTGCCAAGCTAATCATGCTTAGTGGGTTCCCCCTCGTTTGGGAGCACTCCCCGCTTTTTAGCAGGTTATTGTTGCCCCTTTTAAGCAAAGTTTGCCACCTATTTAGCTTGCTTGGTCAATCATTATCTTTAGTAGCCCATACCCACTTGCATGGAAGGAGGTTTTGCCACCTTATCTTTCTAGATAACTCCTAGCTGCCCCCTTCTACCACCAGACCATGCCCCACGAATTAAGAGAGTTTGCCTTCATTTCCTCCTATTCCCTTGATGCATGAGTGGCCTTGGGTTGGGTCCATACTCCAAGCTTGTAACCAACCCTATTACTTGTTAACCTGAGCCCGTGCTCGTGCATCAACAACCCATGACTTATCTTACAGCATGTGGCCCTCAAGTTGTCAATTTGAACCCAAGTCCATGCACCAACATGGGCTATCACTTGTTGAAGATATGCACTACCCCTTAATAAGCATTAGGGCCTTTGACCATCTAATAAGAGGAAACATTGATGTACTTGAGTTATCATACCCTTTCAATGGACAAGTTGTTGCACTAACCAATAACCTGCACTTCTTTTCTTTTGTGTCACCACACACTTTCTTGCCTCACCTTGCTTGCTTAGGAGACCACACTTTCGCCCCCATGCAAGAATTGATGCAAGGTGTCACTAATTTGCTTACATGCTTCAAGTTAACTAGCTTAAAGGATTAACAAACCACCCTTACTAGTTGAAGCCAATATCCTCATTGGTAGGGTTGATAAGTAGTCTTGGATTTAATTCTCGAATTGCCAAAGAGTTGTATTTCTTTCCCAACTTGCCTCACTCTCTGGAGCATTCCTTCAATTTACAATGTACTCAACCTAGTGATGCTTCTTACTTTGCCCCTTTGTTTGGTGGTCCAAGATTTGTTCCACCTCATGTTGGAACTTTGTTCTAATTGTTGGTGGGACATGTCTTGCTTGTCTCCTTGGAGGCTTGTCCCCATCCTTTTCACAAAAGGGCTTTAAGAAGCTCACATGGAAGGTTGGATGTACTTTCAACCGCTCAAGTAGTTGTAACTGATGAGCAACATTGCTAACCTTTTTTGGCACAACAAAATGATCATCATACTTAGGAAACAACCTATGGTGCACAGTTTTGCTACTAATCTTTTTCCAATTTTGGGGGGTTAGTTTCAATAATACTTTATCCCCAACTTGAAACTTAAAGCCTTGTCTCCTTTTATCCATATACTTCTTCATGCACCTTACTACTAGGTTCAAGCTATCTTGAGCCCCATCAAACAACTCTTGTTTCAAACGAGCATACTTGTAGGTGGCTAGACAGTTTCCTCCTAAACTAGTCCTTGTAATTTCATTAGGAGTAAGGGGTTGGTGCCCTATTGCCAACTCAAAGTGACTCATGCTAGTAAATGAGAAGGGATGAAGGTTGTAGCAAAATTGTGTTGAATCCACCAACTCTAGCCAATTTTATTAGCTAGCAGTCACATAATACCAAAGATATTCCTCTAGCAAGCCGTTGATTCATTCAATTTGGCCATCAATTTGAGGATGGTTGCATTGGAAAACTTCAATTCTGACCCCAACATTTTGAATAAAGTTGTCCAAAACCTTCTTCTAGCAACCTAAAGTATTTCACCACTTGTTTGTAAAATAACTCAGTAATTGTTGTTGATTGACATGAGGAAGGGGTTAAGACAAATACAACATACTTGAAAAAACAATCCACCACTACCATGATAGAGCTCATGACCTTTGGGAACTCGCCAATGAAGTCCATTGAAATTGACACCCAAGGTTTCATTGGGATTGGTAGTGGTTGCAGCAAGCTCGCTTCCTTACATTTCTCAACTTTGTCTTATTGATAGATGACACATGTTTTGATGTATGCCACAACATTGTCTTCCATCTTTGGCTAATGATAGCTACGAGAGAGTAAGGCTATCATCCTTTCCATATTGGAATGACCTACCCATTGAGAGTCATGACATTCTTGTAGAATCTCCTTTCTTGGACCTACACCTCTTGGAACATACAAATGGTTACCCTTAGCATGTAGAAACCCATCGTCAAGCTAATATCATCTTACCACACCCTCCTTTACTTGTTGCACCAACTTTTGGTATTCTGCATTGTATGGGGCTTGTGCCCTAACTTTTTCCACCAAGTCACTTTGCATTTGAGTGAGGGCAGCGACAATCTCTTGCACTTATCGATGACTTAAGGCATCCACCACTTGATTATACCTCCCTAACTTGTGTTTCCACACTAGATTGTACTTTGCTAAGAACTCTTGCCATCGAGTTTGCCTCATAGAGAGCTTGTTTTGTGTTTGGAAGAAAGTGTTAGCCATATTGTCAGTGTGAACCATAAACCTGGTACCCTACAAGTAAACATGCCATGTGTGAAGGTAGTACATTACCACTAGCATCTCCTTCTCATATGCTGAGTACCGTTGTTCTACCTCATTGAGTTTTTAGCTTTCATAGGCAACAGGATGGCCCTCTTGGACTAGCACCCCTCCAATAACTTTGTTAGATGCGTTCATTATCTCATTGAAGGGCAACTTGAAGTTAGGTAGCCTTAGCATGGGTTTTGTTGACATTATTGCCTTTAACTTGTCAAAGGCTTTTAGGTATTGTATGGTCCACCTCCATAGTTGGTCCATCTTAAGTAAGTTCATGAGAGGGGCCACCTTTTTAGAGTAACCCTACACAAACTTCCATTAATAATTAGACAAACCAAGAAAGGCCCACAACTTTGATACTTTGGTAGGGTGCAACCATTCCATAATGGCTTGAACCTTTCCTTCGTCCATTTTGACATGCCCTTGACTAATCCTATGCCTAAGGAATATGATTTCCTACCAAGCAAACTCACATTTCTCCTTTTTTACGTAGAGTTGGTGCTCACTTAACTAAGACAACACCATCCAAAGGTAGGTCAAGTAATCCTCCAAAGATTCACTATACACTACAATGCCATTAAAATAAATTACCATAAACCAATCAAGAAAGTCATGAAACACATTGTTTATTAGATTGCAAAATGTAGTAGGGGCATTAATCAAATTAAATGGCATCACCCAAAATTCATAAAAGTCATAGCAAGTGATGCAAGTAGTCTTCCCCTCATCTCCTTCCATAATTCTAACTTGTTAGTATCTTGACGAAAAGCTTGGTGAAGAATGATGGTTTCACTAGCTGATCAAACAAGTCTGTTATCAAGGGAATATGGTACTTGTTCTTCATTGTAACCTTATTCAAGGCATAATAATTCACGCACATTGGTAAGGAGTCATCATGCTTTCTTTGGAATAGCATCGGGGCAACATAAAGAGCTTTAAAGGGTTGAATTAAGCCTACATCAAGCAATTCCATCTATTACTTCCTTAATTTAGCTAACTACATTGGACACATGCAATAAGGGGCTTAAGTTAGAGGTTTTGAACCAAGAATTAGATCAATCTTATGGTCAATAGTGTGCTTAAGAGGAAGGCACTTTGGCAACTCCAAAGGCATTACATTCATAAAATTCTTTAATAATTTTGCTACATTGTTTGGAGTTTCAGTGGATACACCTTCCTTCATCTTAACCAATGCAGCTAGGTAGGTGGCCTTGCCATTTTTCAACCTTTATTCCACTTGCATGGTCGGAAGTATCCCACTCATTTTCTCACTAGCACTTGCTAGGGAAGTTATCTTACCTGCAATAAAGTAAGGATGGTTCTCGTGCATGATCATCAATCCACCTAAGTGAGGCATTAAAGCAACTTTTACATGTACAGAGAACTCAACTCCCAAAATGATATGAAAATCATCAAGTGACACAATAGTGAAGTTAAGATTTCTAACCCAATCACTAAGGGTTAACTTTATGCCAATAGTCGCACTGAGCACCTCTTGTGCTGACGAATTGACTACCTTCATTCAACTATGACTCTTGGTGACCTTGAGCCCAAGAGTTTTCACCATTTTCTCAGCCACAAAGTTGTGGGTGGCCCCAATATTGACCATCACCATCAACTCCCAATCAAAGAGCCTAATTTTCACGTACATTAGGCTTGATTGGGTAACCCGTTTAGCTTGGACAGCATTCACCAACTGCAGAGGATTAACATGTGAGGGGCCAGCTTCATTTGATCTGCCACTTTCTTCTACGATTATGGCACTTAACTTTTCCCTCTTTGAGCATTCCCTAGCATAATAAGGGTCATTGCATATGAAATAATTTAAATTGGACTTGTTTTTACCTTGCTCTCGAGTAGCAGATTTGCCTTTGTCTTTACTACTATTGAAGCATTTGTCCTTCTTTTTGCCCTCCTTCTTCTTTTTGCCCTTATCTTTGGACAACTTTCCCGCATCACTATCGGAGGGCTTGTTGATCTTGAAATCAACTAAACCATCACAACGACCATAGTGAAAGGCAAGTCTTTGACTCTTTACCTTTAAAGCTCGATTTGAGCCAATGATTGTAGGCCCAAAAGGAAGTTAAAGAGCTTGTCTACATCCAACATGTTGTGGATATCAAGCATCAAGGAACTAAACTGTTTCACATAATCTCATACCATGCTAGTATGTTTGAGTTTCTTCAAGGATTCCCTTGCAACCTAGGAGCTCTTAAAAGGAAGGAATTGATTCTTCAGCTCCCTTTTCAAGCTTTCCCATGTCTCAATCTGGGGTTTACCAGCACTAGCATCATCATCAAGCTTTGTATGCCACCATAGCTTGCCATCTTTGATAAGATACATGCTTATGAGGGTCACCTTTTCCTCATCTAGCACGTGGGATTCTATACTTGCACGAAGAGTGTGAGTCACAAATCATCCATTGCGATATAAAACCTCAGAACATACTGATGGATGACGATAGGTGTCCAAAAATATCAGATTTTGGATTGGCAAAGCTGATGAGGCCAGACCAAACCAAAACTTTCACGGCTATTAGGGGAACAAGAGGGTATGTAGCACCAGAATGGCATCGCAACCTTCCGGTGACTGTTAAAGCAGATGTTTATAGCTTTGGAGTTGTGTTGTTGGAGATCATATGTTGCCGTAGGAATGTTGATCATAGTCTCCCTGAAACAGAAGCCATTCTTGAAGAATGGGTTTACGACTGTTTGGAAGCTGGGGAATTCGAAAAGCTACTGGGTGAAGAAGAAGAAATAGATAGGAGACAATTAAGCAGGATGGTCAAAATTGGAATTTGGTGCACTCTCAATGAGCCATCTTTGCGCCCTTCGATGAAGAAGGTTCTGTTGATGTTGGAAGGGACGGTGCACGTCCCAGCACCTCCAAGTCCCACTTCTTTTCTTAGTGCAATGTATTCTTCGCATGCTTCTATAATGGCCAAATATATATTTGTCGTCAATTTGAAATTGTATTTTTTTTTTTTAACATTTAATTAGAGTTTTAAATTTTAAATAGATAAATAATTATTTTAATATTTATTTTATATTTTAAATATTTTAAGAATTTTTGTTTATTAATAAGATGTAATATAATTTTTTTTATTTATTTATAATTTAGTTGTTTGTACAAAATTTACATATATAAAATTACTAAAAAAAATAAAAAGAATTTATTTCATATAATTTAGAAATAATTATATTATATATTTTAATATATAAAATATATATATATAAATATTTTTAGTCATTAATAAAAAAATAAAATTATTTGAATTTTTAATTCAACTAAAAGTAAAATTTTAATTTCAAAAAAAGAAAAAAAAAATAATTGATGGGCTTGGATTTCCAAGTCTCCCATGTTTTGAGATGTTGAAATTGTAAATGAGCGTCATAATCCAATTTGGGCCAACAAAAAATTGTATTTTCTTAGAAAAAGATGGAAGGTAAATGCAATTACCAAAAGTCCTACGTGGATGATGACCCATTGGTCAAAAGTAATACAAAAGTCAAGATTAATGTGTCACTAGCTGGTGCAACTCCTGCAAGGGAATTGCAATTGTATGATAATGGGCATCCAAGGAAGAGGGAGATACATGTCTCAGCACCAATGGGTCCAGGGTTAGATAAAATTAGTTGGCACGTAATATAATTTCGGGTGCACAATTAGATGATCAATTGCCTCGAAATTTGGGGAATGTCTTTGGCACTGTCAAAAACCTTCAGGTCAGTTGTGCGAGGTTGCAACGATCAAAGTAGGATGAAGACCTGATGTGGTGGGGCCTAATGCAAGAAATGTAACCAGTCGATCATAGAATGAGGCTCAGATGATCAATAAGTGCTTTCTCTTAGGGCTTGTGCTGTTGTAGTCTTAAATGTTATGGGCCAAATGAACCGATCTAGCTCAAGCATCTCTTCATTACCAAACTCCTCTAATACATTGGTGGTTAAGTACTAAAACCGTGGGTCTTGCTTCTCAAATAAGAGAGATGTGTTCACTTTCAAGGGCTTGCCTAGAGAAATTACTTTGTAGTCTTTTATTTCTAATTATAAGAATTCTTTTTTATTGAAAAAGAAAAAGAAAAAATTCACTTTTAAGGCTTTAACATTATCTACATGATCAGTGTTTTTTATCTCGCATGTCTCATTGAAGAAAAGAGAATGATGCATACTATTTTAAGTGATTTTCTTTAGAATTTTCACTTTTTATTCTATATAATGTGCTAGAAACAACATTATGGGAAATATAAAAGCAGATATGAGAGGAAAATACCATTTGAGATAGTTTGAAGGAAGAGTTCTATTAGTGGAATCAGTTGTGGCCATGTAAGTGACATCATCTTGAGGTCACTAATAATAAAATAATAATTTTTTTGAAAAAATTTATTAAAAATTATTTAAATATTTATATAAATGATATATAAAAATTAATTAAAAGTATAATATTATAAATATTTATTACATTATTTCTTACTCTTTATATATATTTTGTTATATTTTTTCTAATATATATATATATATATATTTTATAAGTAAATAAAAAATATATACAAATTGGTTAAAAGTGTAATATTATTAATATTTATTATACTTTTTTCTCACTCTTCATACACAATTTTATTTTTTCTTGTATATTTTGTTAATATTTGTATATATTATATAATTTTTTATCAAAATAATTTAAATTTTAAAAAATATATATATTATTTATTATAAATAATGTCACATTAATGTTATCCACATATGAGATAGGGATGAAAATCACATCACATAATTGTTTTCCTTTTAAGACATCATGATTTGAAGGAAAGTTAAGTTCTCTCTCTATTACTTTATCTTATTTTATAAATCTCAACCTCTTTCTCTTGACTAACAGTGATCCTTATAAAATAATAAAAAATATTCTTATTTAACCGTGAATATTGTACTATTTTCCAAAAGGAAGATTGGTCTAGGATGCAACACATCAGTTACTATTTTTTTCTTTTAGTTGATCATACTTGCCTCTAAAAAGCTACTCATTACACATCAATAACATGTATTTTGGTAAAAGAAAATAAAGTCCGTAATATATACGGAGGATAAGACAATCAAATTGTTATTTTTCCTTGGTCTCCCTAGTAATAAATTTGGCATACTCTTTAATCCCTCGAGTCTATACTCTCTCTTTCTCCATTATTTTTTTTTCTTTTCCTTTTTCAAATTAGTTGTTAGATGCCCATATAACATGCCCACTCTTTTTCTTTTATTCCCTTTTTGGCTCTATTTATATTTTTCAAATTGAAAATTTAATATTTGGATGATTAAATGTTGCATAAAATTTAAAAGTAAATTCTCCCAAATTTTAGCAAGACTAGATCAATTTTGTCATCTCCACATGCCGCTTGCTATATATCTATAGCTTGTAGCAGAATTTGCTCTAGGATATCAAAGGATTTAGGCTTTGCTTTCAAAATATAAATTGCATATCTAACTCATATCTTTAATTTATCATAACAATATCATCAATCTAAATTATAGATAAGAAGTTATGTCTATAATACTCCAACATGCCAAATCAAAATAATTTTTTTCTTTTTAATACATGGTGCGTAGATTTGCAATATCCTCTTAATCCATGCGTTATGGAGGTGCAACACTGCATTGATTCTCCTTTTGAATGGCATGTACATAATTCTTTTGGCCTTTTATGAGATCTTTGATTATTTTTCTTGTATTTCCACCATTGAGTTCCATATTACTCCATAAAGAAAATTTTACAATATTTAGTGAATAATCATGCTTATAGAGATATTGTTATTACAAAAATCACTAATTTAAAGATATGAAATTGTATATAAAATTAAGTTTATCAAAGTACCTTTAGAATTTGGCTTGTTAAATATGTACAATATTAAGTATTTTCTTTTGAGAAGTATTTGATTACAATGATGTCTATATATACGAGGATTTACTAAAAGTTTTGTGGGTTATTTCCAAGTCCTATGACTAATAATATCATCTGCTAGGAAAACAAAATTTCATAAGAAAGCATGCATAAAATCCTAAAGCCTAAAAAAAACTGATCAAGAGATAAGATTAATGATTATTGATACCACTTATAACTTGAGGATTTATATGTGTGTGAGTGTGTGTGTGCACGCATGTGCATGTGCTTATGTATAGTCTTTTATAAGAAATATATTTTCAAGTTAACCTACACTTAATCAAAATTAAATTTATTGATTTTTAAAGTTCATAATCTAATTTTTAAATTAAAAAAGGTAAAAATTAATATATATAAGTGAAGGATAAGTATAACTTGGTTTACTTTGTTGCTAATATTATATGCAATATGACTTATATGACCTATTATTGCACAAAAGGATTTGGGATCTAAGGTCCAAATTTCATGTTAATATTTTGGATGTCGTTAATCCCAAAAAGAACACATGGCTAGCTACAACTTTTCTCTTGATTTAATTATTGTGGGGAAGACATTATACAAGTAGGCACACCAATCAAGCATAAAATGACACAGGAGAACTCATAAGCACAAAATATAAGAGCCTAAACTTTGGAAAATTGAAGATACAATGGCCAGAAGGATAATGTTAGTTCTCAACTCTTTATATAATAAAGAATGAGGAACTAATTTAAGACATTTGGATTTATACTCAACATGGAATTGGTTGTTTCTTAATCTTTTGTTTGCCTTAAAAGAGTTCAATGCCTCTTATTTCCCTTATCTTTATTTATATTTAATTCACTACTAATATGATTTGACTACCTAATATTTTTGTTTACCATAAATAACTACTTTCAATAGTATTAAAATTGAAAAATTAAAAATATTTTTTTCTCTCTCAAAAAACCAAAAAAAAAAAGAATTTAGGATTTTTTTCTATTTTTGGAAATTATTTTCTTTAAGTATGAGTATTTACATTATATAAAATATAAATATATATGAAAAATTATTAAGATGAATTGATTAAATTATAATATATATCATATTATAATTAAATAAATTAAGTAAATTATGTGAAAATTATAATTCTATTAAAATACTAAAAAAATTATATATTTATTATTAAATTAATATTAATTATTACAAATTATCAAAATTTAATTAAAAAATATAATTTCAATTAAATATTTAAATATTCCTACAACTAATTAAATATTATTATGAAAGAGTTTTATGTACTTTTTCACAACTTTAGTAATTATAATATATATATACACTAAATTAGACCTATATGATCCATAAATTTATATTTTTTTTAAATGGAAAAAATAAAAATACACTTAAATTGTGATTATTTTTTCTTTTAATAAAGTATATTTAAGATTTTTTTTTCTCTTTAAGAAAATTAAAGGGGGAAAAAAAGTTTAAATTATGAGTATTTTTTTTTTAAGAAATAAAATTGGAAATGCTTTTTTTAAGGAGTAAATTCTTTTATTATTAATTTGAATTTCTAAATTGAATTTTTCAAAATGAAATTTACTTAATAAAAAATGAAAAAAAAAATGCAAACCACACAATATTGAAAAACATGTTGGAAACAAATAAGAAATATACCCAATTCTCTATGAAAGCAAAGACCTAATCAAACTCGAATCGGTTGAAAGGTTAATTATACATACAATAACAAAAAAAGAAAGAGGTATATCTTATCCTTCAATTTCTAATAACTTGAATTGGTAGAAGGGTTATTTATATATACAATAACAAGAAAAGGATGTATATCTTATCCTCCAATTGCTAATTAAAATAGTTCTAAGTTATTGTTGGAAAAACAAAACAAGTGAGGTACCACAATTAGGCTCTCAAAAACAAGTTATACAATTCATGGTATAGCTCATAAAGGTCATAAAAAATCAGTTAAAATAATAAAATCAATAAATACTAATGAAAAAAATTATAAACACTAACCTTGAAAAAAAATTGATCAAGTGAAATTTAATTAAAAAGACACTAAATTTGAAGAAAAATTGTTTGGGTGAAATCTAATTAAGAGACAACAAAATACTAATAAGACATGTTAAGTGTACTTATAATTTTAAATTGTGAAGAAGAAAATTGAATATATATTGAAATCTTAATTTTATTACAATATTAAAAAAAATTATAAATAAATATTAATATTTTATATTGTTATTATAAATTATAACAAAGGATTGTCTTAAAAAAAAAAACAAATAAATAATGAGAAGTAATTAAACATTTTAAAAATATAACAAAAAAATTAAATCCTTTTTATGTGTAAAAATTTACAATCAAAAATAAAAAATAAGAAAATAATTATTCACACTAAGGACTTTTTAACATAAAATTTTGATATTATATTAATAAATTGATTAAAGTAAAAATTTAAATTAATGACTGAAATAAAAAAATGAATCACCTAAATAGAAAAAATGAAATCATCTTATACGTAGATCTGTCATTTAATAATTTAATTAATGTACTTCTTAAATATGATAAATTACAATAGTTTATTTAACCATTAGACTATGCAGAAGGTTGCTATAGTAATTAATTTTTCTCCATTTGTTCTTTCTTTTTTTTTTATTACAAAAGATTTTTATTTTTAGGTTTTAATGGAGGCAAAATGTTTAGTACAAAGGAAAACAATGACATAATAGAACCCCTTGGCCAAGATACTCTTATCATATTGTCATGAAGAAATTATCTATGGGGCATTGAGACAACATATGGAAACCCAACTTTTGAGTAAAAGCCCAGCTAGGTAACCAATTTGCAACTTTGTTCCCCTCCCTTAAAACATGAGCCATTTGCACCAGCCCTTCCCTATTCACCAAGTCCTTACAATTATTGGACAAGATTGAAAGTTGGGTGTGTGAAGAAGACACCCTCTTGAATGCAAGTCAGAGTAACCTAGGAGTTTATTAAATTTGGATGATATATTCACCCATTACATTATGTTGCGAGGCTATAATAATTAGTTTCATTCCTTAAAAAAAAAAAATTAAATGATGAATCTTTTTTTTTTTCCTTTTAGAAGTTTATCAAATCATAAAATACACTATAAAAACATATTTTTTTTCATTTTCGTAAATTTAACAATCCTTTCCCAAAATTACAATTGATACTTCAATAATAAAAATTTAAATTTTTATTTATTAGAGTGTCTTTTAAATGACAATGATTAGATTTTTTTTCTTTTTTACATATTGTCATTTATTAAAAATAAAAAAATAGTATTGATTGTGATATTGGTGGAGGTTCATTTGTAGTTTGGATTTGAGATTTAAAGCCTACAAGACAAGAAAATTAGAGTTAGATGTCCTTTTTAGCATAAGCATTCTAACACTTAAATCAATATATGGGTGATTTAGAGATTTGTTTTGTTTTGTTTTTTTTTTTGTATGAGCCCTTATTTAGAGAGAGAAGGACTTAAAGTGACATATTTTTTGTTGAAGATTTTTCAGGCCTCTTTATTTGTATCTTAGTTAGTGGAATTTTAATGTTGATGGGAAGATTGATTGAATTTATTGAAGTGTGCTCGTTTGAAGCTAAGAACCTAAGTTGACGGGAGCTTAGGGCATGTGGTAAGCTTAGTAACCAACTCAATCATGAGAGGAAGGCAAGCTTGTTGGGCTTTGAGCCCTAGACTTACTATGGTCCAAGGAAATAGACTTGGTATAATTTACAAAAATTAAATTAAGACTTAAAAAAAGTCAAAAAAAAAAAGATCATATTCATCTTTTTTGCATGCCTTTAGATATAGTTTTTCAACTTTTTTGGTGCTTTCTAGCTTCCTGATTTAGTGAGTATACAAGTTGGTTCTTTGTCCATGTGTCCACTTGCACAATTTTTTCCTCTTTTTCCTGCTTACACGATGAAAAATCTTTTTAGCCTGTAAACATATATATAAGTAACAGGCAAATTATGTTGAGAAGTATCATACATGGTTGTAGTGGAGCTTTGCTCAAGCATATTAATATTTAGGTGGTGAGTTATTTTTCATAAAAGAAAATGAAATGAGCATGTCAATAAGTATTCATTAGACTTAATTTATAAGTGTGATGATTAATATTTATGTGATGTACTTCTTTTGAATTAAAAAATAAAAATAAAAATTTATAATTATTGGTTAAATAAAATCTTTTTATTGAATTTATGTAAAAGTTCTTTTTTTCTTTAGAAATTAATTCAATTAGTTGAAATTTTATTTATATATGAAATATGAAATTTGAATCTCAAATCTCACTCTAAATTTTTAAATGTGGTTACTCATATGTTATACCTAATAGTTGAAATTCCATGACAACTGGACTTCATGCAATTGCTAATTCATTTTGGAGTGTCCCCATTAAGTGAATTCTAGAAAATTTAGATCAATTAAAGTATCAAATTATGGAATTGAGGTTACCAACATTACACAACTAACGATGCCTTTCTTGTCCAAATTCTAAGACTTAGATTTTGTAGACTTTTTATTTTTAATGAGCATGCTTCATATATAGATTTTAAAGGCTCTCAAATTACAAAGGTGACTAATGACTATTATTACAAATTTTGAAAATTAGTGAAAGTGATTAGTTGTGCATATTTAATTAATTGTAATTATATATTAAAAAATTTAAAATATATAATTAATATAATAATAATAATACAATGTATAAATATGTAACTCTACAACTAATAAGCCTCAAATTGTTGACCACGTCTATCTACCCATACCATTGAATGAAAAGTTGAAAGGTTCGGAAAGGCACTCCACCTTTCTCAACTTGGAAGACCTAATAGGCCCTACGAAGCTCTATTGCCATTTGCTACTCTCTTAACCACAAGAAAATTCCATGATGGTGGCCTTCTAAAATGTGGTGAATTGACTTCTAACATTGTAATTCAAAAACTTAGCAAATTTTTGTTTTAGGAACGTTTGGACATAACTTGAATTAAATATTTAACATATAATATAAATATTTTCAAGTATAACATCATGGTCATTATATGAAAGTGAGAATGATAGGACTTGAATTTATGATATTAAAATTATGATAACTTAAAAAAATTTTCTTTTAATAATAATTAAAAAAAATAAACATAGAGAAAGATTTATACAATTTAAACTGTAGTGCAAGAATGCTTTGCTTTAATTGACTTGCCTATATATATATGTCTTTCATATTTTCATAAGCTGAGGAGGAACACACAATATACCTTTCATGGCATCACTCTGTTACCAAAGCCTTCTAATATTAGTGAGAATGGACTATGAGACTTCATATCATTTGAACATAGGTCTTGCTTCTTAAATAAGAGAGAAGCCCATGCAATGTGATGATGCTATGGAATAGGTTCTTATGGCTGTGGAAGGCAATACACTTCCTTTTTCATAACTTATTTATGAATTATTTAATTTGGAAAATTTTTTTAAGCATAACTAGTCGAGATTTTCTTAGAACCCTTCCACTCATTATGCATTTGCATAAGCCAATAATACTAATGCAACTAGAGCCAAGAATGAAGTCTTAAGACTAGCAATGTTTGGAAAGAGATTGTCTTTTTTTTTTTTTGAATTAATTATGGCTAATAGTCATGACTTTAATGATAGTATCTAGGTTTTATGGGACATGATTGTTATCCAACTTAGTTTGCTTGTGAAAGATGATTATACACTTGTAAGTGTAATGCCTAATAATGTCTTTGCTAGCTAGATGTAGTGTTACAGTATTTATCTAGGGGCAACTATGATCATTATCCATTAATATTTAAATTTAATGACAATTTTAGCAAAGGATTGAAGATCATTCATATTCCTTGGGGGGTGATCATTACATAGGGAGTTTATTGGGTATTTAAAGAAAAATTGAAATTTGTTTGCTCCTTTGCTAGCTACATTGTATGAACTTACACCAACTCTTAATGAGTGGAACAAATCTACCTTTGGTAATATTGTTGCAATAAGGAGACACTTGTCAAATAGAATTAAGGGATGTCAGGTAATGTTAGCCAAGTCTTATTTAAGAGGTCTTAATTTCTTAGAGAGCAAGTAACAATTGGAATTGGCTAATGTCTTTAAATAAGAAGAGTTACTCTAGTTCCTAAAGTCTAGGGCTTGCTAGATTTGTGATGGGGGTAAAAACACAAATTATTTTCATATGACTACAATTGTTAAAAGAAAACAGAATAGGATTGAAGTACTTAATGATGATTCAAGGTCTTATAAGTAATACCAATTTACCTTTACAAAGTCTTCTAGAAGTAACTTGAGAATTTTGTATCCTAATCTAAAACAATGCTTTGAGGCATGCCATGCAGGCATACTATTTCTTTAAAGAACAATTTATACAAGTTGTTTACATCATTAGTTTTATGGCATGGGATGAAATATGCCATTTTTGAAAATTATCAACAACCACAAATACAAAATCCCTAACCCTTTTTTATTGTGGTAGCCCTAGCATAATGCACATAGATAAATCAATTAAGAGTTAGCTAGGTATGGTTAAAGGGGTGTATAAGCCATTGGGTAAAACTTTAGATTTAGCTTATTTCCATGTTATATACTTCTCACACACCCTTTCAACATTTTGTTTTATGTGTGGCCAAAAGAAATGCTTAGCTAAAACATTTAGGGTTTTCTTAATGTCAAAATGACCCATTAGATTATCTCCATGTGCTTCTCTCACAACTAACTCCCTTAAAAAACTTATAAGCACACATAAATGATTTTCCCTAAATAAGAAACCTTTATAACCAAAACATTTCTCAACGGTTAACTTTTCACATGCCCTATACACATTAGCCAAGTTAGGATCTTTCACATACCAATCTTTAATCTATTTAAATTCTAGCAATTCCACATTAAGTGTAGAAATATGGGCATACCTGCAAGATAATGCATTAACTACCATATTATCCTTAATTGCTTATTTGATGATTTAGGGAAAGGATGCAATGAATTTAACCCACTTGGCATGTATCTTGTTCAACTTTCCTTGTCCCTTCATATGATTTAAGAATTCATGTTCAATATGGATAACAAACTTCTTTTAGACAAAGGTAGTGTTGCCATGTCTCCAAAGTCTGTACCAATTTATACATCTCCTTATACAAGTGGGATAATTAAGGGCTACTCTACTTAGCTTTTCACTGAAGTAAGCAATTGATCACGTTTCTTACATCAAAATAACTCTAATGCCAATACCTAAAGCATTACACTCAATCTTCAAAGTTTTAGCAAAGTTAGGTAAGGTTATTGGATTTAATTTTTTCCTTGATGAAATTAAAAGAGTTATCTTAATCATTACCTCACTTAAAACTCACATTTTTTTAACAACCTCAATTAATGGTGCAATAATAATGCTAAAGTCCTTAACAAAAAATCTATAAAAACTAGCTAGACCATGAAAACTATGCATATTACTAATAGATTTAGGTGTAGGCCAATCACAAATTTCCTTAACTTTTTCCTTGCCAAACTCAATACCACTAGCACTCACAATATTACCAAGAAATATGACCTAATTAATACAAAAAGGAATGTTTCTTGTGGTTATCATATAATTTCTCATAATGTAAAACACTTAGAATAGAATGTAAATAATCAAGATGCTCATTTAAGCTTTTCCTATGGATTAAAATATCGTCAAAATAAACAGCCACTAATTTACTAATGAATGCATGCAAAATATCATTCATCAATCTCATAAAAGTGCTAGCAAGCCATTCATACAAATTATATTTAGTTTTAAAGTTATTTTTAAGTTATCTCCCTCTCTCATTCTAATTTGATAATATTTACTTTTCAAATCAATTTTAGAAAAAACACATGAACCATACAATTCAAATAACATGTCATTTAATTTAGGTATGAGATAGTCATACTCTATAGTAATCTTGTTTACTACTTAATAGCCAATGCACATCCTCTGAGTCTCTTCTTCTTAGGCACAAGTACTATTAAAATTGTATAAAGACTTATGCTTTGTCTCACATATCCCTTTGCCATAAGCTTCCTAACTTGCCATTGAAGCTCTTTTGTCTCCTTAAGATTACTTTTATATGCTAGTCAATTTGATAATATGGCATTAAGGATAAATTAAATTTAATGTTCTATTCCCTTTAAAGGTGGCAAATTGCTTGGTTTTTTAGGAAAAACATCATCAAATTTATGTAAAAGAAAAACAACACTAAATAATGAAGGGTAAAGCTTATTAGTACTAAAATAAACTTGTACAAAAGTACAATTATAGGCTATTTTGAATAAATGACTATCTTAACATTACTCTTTTTTGCATACAAACTTTCAATTTTTCTTGCTTGCCCTCTTCCTTATTTTCTCTCAATCTCATCTCTTTTCTTTCATTCTTTTCACATCTTGGCCTTAATTTCCTTTTTTTTCTTTCAATTTATTTAATCCTTAATTAACCTTCATAAATTTATTAAGGTGCTAAAGGTAAAAGAGTAACAAGTTTATCATAAATTACAAAAGAGTATCTATTCTTAAACTCATCATACATTACTTGTTAATCATGTTGCCGTGATCTTCCTAACAAAATATGCTCATATGCATGGGTATGACATCACAATAGTCCTTATTGGCACATCTTGCAATAATAAACAATATTAATACCTTCTTATTTACCTTAACCTCTTAATATTCATTCAACCATTGAAGCTTATAAGGCTTAGGGTGCTTTATGATAAGTGACTTAAGCTTTTAACTAGAGTAGTGCTAGCTGCATTTGTATAACTACCCCCTTCAATGATCATGCTAAATGCCTTATCTTTGATGTAGCACGATGTATGGAAGATATTATTTCTTTGCACTTCATCATCTTCCTCGGCTTCCCCATATTAGGACTTACTTCCTTACTTTTGTAAGATTCAACCTTAGGCTTGTAATTACTCTTTTCCTCCCTTTTGCTCTAATTTGGCTTCTAAAATGATGTGAAACCCAAATTCTATCCAAACTATGTAGAAATCTTTTGTTTAAGTTGCCTTTCAATTTTCATTGCCATATCACCTTGTCCTTCAACTCCACATTTATGATGCAATTCAACTATGATGGCAATGTCTTATAAACCCTTATAAGAATCAAGCCATGGTTGCTTCTCAATAATCTTTCACATTAGCCTAAACCATGATAATCACCATATCCTTATAGTAGTCCTCCATCCACACTTTTGGTGCCTTAAGTGAGCTCCTATAGCCTTTAATGCAAATCCTTATAATAGTGATTAGGGATGAACTTCTTCCTCATGATAGCCTTCATCTCCTCCCCATGTATCAGTAGGGCTCTCATGATTCCTTCTCCTAGTCAAAACAGATTGATCCTACCAAATAACAACATAATTAGTAAACTCAATCGCAACAAGTTTTACCTTTTTCTCTTCAAAGTAATTGCAATAGTCAAAGGCCAAATTAGCCTTATTTTTCCATTCTAGGTAGTCTTTAGGATCAGTTTTTACTTCGAATGGTGGAATTTTCATTTTAATGTTGTCTAAATCTAGATTATAAGTGTCTTACCTAATAAAATCTCTCAAACCATTTATATTATTGGCAACTCTAACCAAAGTGGTTGGATCATCAAATTCACCATCTTTTACATCATCTTCATGGCTTTAGTGTCATCTCTCTTGCCTTTTTTTATTAGGAAACTCACAGGCCCCTTACATCCTTTGTAACTCCACAATTTTATTAGTTTGCTCCTTTATTCTATCCTTTATATCATTAAATATGGTTTTCTTGCACTTAAATTGTTGTGGTATAGCTTTGATCATGAATGACACACCATTACCTCCCTTTTCAACTACACCTTAGTCTTTGGAAGATGTAGTGTTAATTCTACACAAAATGCTTAGGAGACCTCATAAAACACTCCAACATGTGTTTTGCTCAAAAATGTTGTCACACACCTTTGTGTTTACACTTTTTCAAGCCTTTTCTCAATATGTGTTTACACTCTTTCTTTTAACCACTCATATTTTCCCTTTTAACTCTTTAAACAACTAAGTAAGCTAAATTAAGAGGAATAAACCAAACTCACAAAATAAAGTAAATAAGAAGTTAAAAAACAAAAGAAGGATGTCATAAAATATAAATTTAATGAACTAGACTTAAAAAAATAACAAATTAAAGAGTTAAACTTGAAAACATGAAAATATAGCAAAGTTAGAGTCGAACCAGAAAATTAGCCAGTGTGACCAAATGATTTAGCTACTACTTTAATCACTCAAAGTTGATATGTTTTTTCTTTTAATTTTTTTTGGTTGTTTCCTTTTCTTTTTTTTTTTTTGGCATGAATTTAAAGACAAGAAAAGAGATAGACCAAGGTTTGTAGATTTTAAGGGACAAAAGGTCATAAACTACAATCAAGAAGAAGGAGAATGAAAGAAAAAAAAACTCAAATTTAGATAATCAAACTTGATTTAAGCCTTAAAGCTCTATACCAATTGAAGTGAACCCTAAAAGATGTCACTTGGTGACCCAGCATGCATAAGAAATCAAACGAGAACTTGTGAAAGCTAAATTAAATTTCAATCATGCAACACCTACACAAAATGTTCAAAGGAATATGAACCAAAGGTATGGAAGAAGGATATGGATGTCACACTATAGAAAAAAAAAATTAGGAGTGATGACTTAAATGTCATAAAAAGAGTTAATTCTTGATAAGTTCTTTAGTTGTTAAAAGAACCAAAAACAAAAATCTTATCTTTTATTTTACCTAAATTTATGCCTTGTTTAATTAGAATTTAATTTAAAAAAACTCAGATAAATCAATTTCAATCAAACTAATTTCAATTAGAGCAAGAACTAAGAGAAAGGAGCAAGAACTTAACTATGATGATATGTACATATACCTATTCCATGGGTACATAGATCTCATAGAAATTAGTAATTGCCAATTTATGTTTAACAATGTAGAATTTTGAGAAGTAGAAATAAATAATGATTTTTTTTATTGGGATAATTCTTAGAAATATATACCTATGTGAGGTATTGGTATGTGGTCAATGCACATTGTTGCATGTTGGCATACTTACAAACCTACCAATGACCCAAATGTCTTTCCAACTTGACATTAATGCTTTAGTTTCCCATATTGTACTACTTTATAAATGTTTTTATCATATCTTACTTACACAGACACCAACACTTTAACTTTATACCAAGTGTTATTAATTTTTTTGTATTCTTCAAGTCAATGAGTTTAAGGGACTAACATTTTGGCTCTAAAAATGGACACCCCTCTAAAGCCACTTTGCCCAAGGATCAAGAAGCATTAGCCCCTTTTATAAGTTCACCTTAACACATAGGCAAGTGTGGCGAGCACTTTGAACAACTTTAAGTATGATTATCATATTTCAAAGGTGCATAAGGTTAAGAAGGATGAGTCTAACAAGTCTAATTACAAGAGAAATAATCAATCTAATGATAGTTTGAAGAAGCATAAAAAGCCAAAAGGAAAAAGGAAAAAAAAATCTAGGTGTCATTTTTTTCAAGAAAAAAGGATACCACAACTATGGGTGTTGTCTTCAAAAATTAAAAAAAAAAAAAAAGAAGTAGACACTCTCAAAAATAGAAAATGAAAAGCTTGTCACTATGATCATAACCAATTTAATTAAAGATGACACCGATTAACAAATTGATTTTGGAGATACTTGACATGTTTGCTCTTACCTTGCATTGGAATCTGGCCATAACCTAACTCCCTTAACAACTATGTCCATTCCTACCACAAGAGCTTGGCTTTGAGACCTACATGGTGAATTTTGATGCCAACAAGGACCACTTCTTCAACCTTAACAAATTTGCATGCCTCTGTAACTCTTCTTTTGATGCCTCTAAAAGCACCAAGTCCTATGCCAAGTTTACAATGTTGGTTTATTAGTTTTTGTTTGACTTTTCTTTTTTCCTTGGAAGACACTTGAGAAAACTAATTAAAATACAAGTTTATAGTTGAATTAGCCACTTTTATGCTACTATTTAGAGCAAGGGTTTTTTAAACATAACTAAATAGGTTTTAAACTAATTCTTAACTTTTTTAGTTTAACCAATCAATTTAATTTATTTTTCAAAACATTGGGTTACATGTCTTCTATGTCACTTAGATAATTATTTGAGATTCCACTTGTATTTGTAGTCTATTTGTTCAAGGCATAATTTAGGTTTGGAATTTTCTTTAATTTATTTTTTTCTTATTTCATCAAACAGACTCTCTCTCTCTCCTTGTGCTTTTCCTAACTTTAACTAGGCCATAGTAGCATCGATTCAACTATTAGATTGAAATGTTGGTCAATGAATTATTTAGGCACTTTTGCAATCACAATAACTAAGATTGGCAATCCATGCAAGTTTTTAACTTTTAATCATTACGAAAGCCTAAAAATTACTGAAGTTGCTCACTTCATGATCACCATTAAACCAAGAAAAAAATGATATGGACATGACAAGCTTAATTGTGTCAAAATAGTTACTTTTGGTACAACAAAAAATAAAATGTTTTATTAACAACACAAATCAAATGATTTTAGATTATATAAAATTCATGAATACCACATATGAATTAAGTAGTTTCTATGCCATGCTCATTTGGCAATCTTGTCCCTCTATAAGAGGGGATGGCTAGTAAGAGAGGACAATGAAAATAGCCTTTTACACTAACAAATTTACAATACATCTTCTAATTTCCACAATAAATAATATTTATCAAATTAGAAACCATGCTTTTCCATAAATGCTACATTCAAAATAATTAACATGGCCAATTGGTCATTGATGTTGCTATAATGGGTGTAGTAGGCAAGGCTAACTAGTATTGAAGTATCAAACACTCGACAACCACTTGTGATTTGAACAATATCCCATCCATCTTCTATTATCTAAGAAGTGAAAGGAAGCTACATTTTGTGTTAATGCTATGGAAGTGAATGTCTCTCATTTTCTCTCTTAATTTATGTATAGGAATTTGATGCTTTGTCCACATCTTCAAAACCACTTTTTACAGTTACATCCTCCATAATCACAACCTTGTTTGTTGATTTAGATCCAAAGCCAATCAAAACTTGCCTCCTTTTTGCCCCTAAAACCTATGGAATGAGAAGATATCCAAGTATTAAACATTGCATCTCACACAAAACAATAATTTGATTGTCAAATAATTTATTGCAAGATAAAAACAAAAATCCTAATATCACGATAGATTAGAATGGAGTGAGAGCTGCCAAATTTTCCCAACATAACAAATTTGCCTTTGGCATGCATCTGACATATATTTAGATATACAAAAAAACAAAATGGTTTAAAGAATGCATCCCAACAATAAAATTTTTTGGTTGGTAACACCCATTTTTCTCTCTTCCATAGGTGTTTATTAGTAACTTACCCTTACATTTGTTTGCCATAAACGACTTTCAACTATGTTTCAATTTTTGCATATTTTTCTTTAGACTTGTCTCATGAATTGAGACTATCCAAAATAGCCATTTACTAGTTTGAAAAGTGCTTTGTACGAGAGATAATTATGTATGAACTATATGACTCTCTTGCATGACCATGGCTCAGCTTTTATCCTCTTACGTAAGTTTTTGTTACTAAAATGCATACAGATGTTTGAAGTCATTATGGACCCAAAAAAAAGAAATATGGGAGGTTCCTAAACAAGATGACCCTGTGAAAAGAAAGGCCCAACAGATGCGCGTGAGTCCAGAGGCTGCATAATGCATCTTATGTCCGGAGGTGAATAAATGAATGTGCAACTAGAGCTTTGGCTGAGGATAAAAGCAAATTAATTGAATTTTTCAGACAATACAGACATAGAACACCTAATAGTGATACAACATGGTACACAGAAGTATGCATAATCTTCCATATGATTCTTTCCCATAAAATATCAAGGGTAAAGCCTAAGTCTTGATTGAAACAAAGTAAGAATAAAACCTTAGTTAGTAAAAATATTGAATCAACTAACCATAGTACTTCCTCAAACTTTTTCTTCCTATTAACTTAAAGGATTGGTGTTGCTTCTTTGC
Organism: Rhizophora apiculata; assembly: GCA_037832385.1. Classification (NCBI taxonomy): domain Eukaryota; kingdom Viridiplantae; phylum Streptophyta; class Magnoliopsida; order Malpighiales; family Rhizophoraceae; genus Rhizophora; species Rhizophora apiculata. The sequence goes on from CM075425.1 coordinate 6,848,192, forward strand.
AAGTTCAAATTAAAGTCTCCAATGCAGATGTGGCACTCACTGCAACCTTGAAACTTTAGCAAAAATAGAAGTAGATGAACAAATTAGGATCAAAAGCAATAGACTAAGCAAGCAAGGATAAGCAGCAGTTAAAAAGTTGTAATGATTAAAAACCATGAAGTTGTTTATTTGTAATGATGAAAGCCTATATGACTTTAATTATATAAGGCTTAGTAATTAATGAATATGCAAGAGTTATTCTTGGAAAACTCCTTCTGTCCTAAGCCTTTCAGCACTGTTGCCAACACCAAAAACCTTGCATAGCAAGCATACATGAGCCAATTTTATCTTAGCAACCAACAAGTTGGTATTAGAGCTACTTCTTGAGTTCTTAAGGGATCTGCACATCACAAATAAGAAACAACAACTTGTGAGGAAAAACAAAAGTTAGAGAGATTGACTCTAAGCTTCATCATAGATGGCTTCACTCAACTTCACCAACATCACCAAAATTTTCTAGAGAAAACTAGCTCTAATAGACTGCAATGTTAAAGTCCTATCTTAAAGCCTTTGACTTATGGAAAGTTATAAAAAATTGCATTGTAATGGCTCCACTTCCAACAAACCCCATAGTGACACAATTAAAGAATTATAATGAGCAAACTTCTAAGCAATTGAAGGCCCTGACATGCATACATTTAGTTGTGACAGAGGTCATCTTTAATGGAATAATGACCTGTGAAATAGCTCAAGAAACTTTGAAAAAGCTAAAAGATGAGTATGCAGGATGTGAAAACATTAGATTCATGCAGTTACTTAACTTAAGAAAAGAGTTTGAGTTGCTGAAAATGAAAGATGTTGAGAAAATAAAAGAATACACTGATAGAGTGATTAAGATGGTCAATATGATCATGCTCTTGGGAGGAGAACTTCCTAATGTAAGTATAGTGCAAAGATACTTGTATGCTTACCAGAAAGGTTTGACTCAAAGATATCTTCTTTGGAAGATTCTAGAGACTTAACCAAAATCACTTTAGGAGAGCTGATTACTTCATTGCAAGCACAAGAACAAAGAAGGCTGATAAGGCAGGAGGTAGTAGTTGAAGATGCTCTCCTAATCAAAGAATAACAAAAGGAAAAAAAGAATCAAGGTGGCAAATAAGCAAGCAAAGATCCTGAATGTAGCACCTTAGGTGGGAAGTAACCAACTCAACCTTATCCACATTTTAAGAAGACAAATCACCTTCCCAAGTATTACTAGTGGAGGCTAGATATTATATGTAGAAGTTGCAATGAAAAAGGGTATTAAGAGAAAGTTTGTCCAAAGAAGAAAGCACTAAAGCAACATTAATAAGCTTAAATAACCTATGATGAGGAAAAGGAAGTAGAAGAGCACCTATTTATGGCAGAAAAGGGAGTAGATCAAAAGGAATATGATTTTTGGTTGGTAGATAATGGCTACACGAATCATATGTCACCAAACTTGTCACTTTTCATCAGTCTGGATAGAAGCTTTGCTTCAAGAGTTAGGATAGGTAATAGAGATTTCATATAAGTGCAAGGCAAAGGTGCAGCTATAATACACAAACATGTAGGTACTGAATTCATCACATATGTACTATATGTGTCTCAAATCAACTAAAATTTCTTGAGTATTGGACAACTATTAGAGAAAAGGTATTCTTTAAAATTTAAAGATAATTCATGCTCCATTTAAGATTCATGTGGCATAAAGCTTAAAATAATTCTTATGCAAAAAAAAGAGCTCTCAGGTGAACTTACAACGTCTAAAAAGCTTTGCTACGCCTGTAGCTCTTAATGCCAAGACCTTATGGCACAAGAGATTAGGGCATGTCCATGATGCAAGGCTATTGAATCTAAAGAAGAAATAACCAATAATTGACTTACCAGAGATGGAAGAGGGAGGAGTTGTGTGTTAAGCTTGCCAACAAGGAAAGTAGACCTAGATCCCCATTTCAAGTGATCCAAATTAAAGGAGTAAAGAGAAGTTGTAGTTAATACATTGTGATACTTGTGGTTCAATGCACACAAAATCACTTAATGGTAGCAAGTATTTTGTGATTTTCAATGATAATTTAACTAGGTTTTATTGGATCTATTTTATAAAACAAAAATTATAAGTTGCTATCATTTTTAAACAATTCAAAATTCTAGTGGAAAATCACATCTATTTCAAAATTAAAACCATAAGGACTAACAATGAAGCAGAATTTGCTTTAAGCACCTTCAAAGGGACATACATTGCTCTTAGAATCAAAAAATAACTGATAGCTCCGTATACACCCCAACAAAATGGGGTGAGTGAAAGGAAGAATAAGAGCATCATGGAGATGTCCAGGTGTTTGACAAACTTATGCTAAGGAAATTTTGGTAAAAGTTGCAAACACAATAATATACTTGCTGAATATGCTGCCATCCAAAGCCTTAAAGGATGAAATTTTCTTTGAGACTTGGTATGGATTCAAGTCATCTACAAGACATCTCAAGATCTTCGAGAATTTATGTTATGCATTAATGACAAAGAAAGAAAGGAGGAAGTTGGATCACAAGGTTGTGCCATGCATTTTCATTGGCTATACAAGCTTAACTTAGAATTATAGAATTTTTAATCCTCTAACTGGTAAAATCAACATTAGTAGAGAATTGAAGTTTTATGAAGAACAAAGCTAGAATTAGGAGAAGTCTTGTGTGGAAGACTCTGATGACTCAACTTATGGGGCAAGCATATTAGGTGTATGATCAGATTGAGTTTGAGTTGTTTCAATCTATGATTTGCTCCAATTCCAATGCTCAACTTCACTGAATTTAACATTTCTGGAAATTGAAACCTTTCTAGAGTTAATGTGATAGACCTTATAGTTACAAGTAATGTTTGTGTACCCAATAAAAATGGTTGTAGTTGCTCTTGAGTCTAACTTGTCTCTTTTCTACTCAGGTACACAAACAAAACAAAGGCAACCAAAAATCTTCAGATGGTCAAGTAATGACTGGTATTGAAACTGTTGTTCCCACAGCCTTGTATAGGTTGTAATTGTTGTCAACTAAGTTTACGTGTGCAAGAAAGTAAACCCACATGGAAGGGCAAAAAGGTAAAACCATACGGAAGGGCAAGAACGTAAAATCGCCACGTAAACCCTATTAGGGTTTCATGGAGTAGAGTATATAATGGTCTTGGAAGACAAAGAACAGGGTGAGTCGGCAATATTGAGCATTCAGCAAAACCTAAACAACCGACTAATCAAAGAGAATACCAAACCCTACACGCAAGAACACCACCGGCAAGGATGAAAAGAGTAAACAGTGCAGCCGACGGACGAATCGAGTGAACAGTAGCCGTCGTGAACAGTAAGCTTGACAGAAAAAGAAGAGAAACCCGACGGGAGAGAAAACCGATTACGGCTAGACGGGGCTGGACAGCAGGACGAAGAAAAGCAGACCGGCGGAAGAAGAAATCAGACGGCCATAGAAGAGAGAGATACCGACGGCAACAAAGAACAACCGTCGAGAGAGAAAGAGGAGACAACCGGAACAGAGGAGATCCGGCAACAGCAGAAGGAGATCCGGCAGGGACAGAGGAGATCCGGCGACAGCAGAAGGAGATCCGGCAGGGACAGAGGAGATCCGGCGACAGCAGAAGGAGATCCGGTTGGGACAGAGGAGATCCGGTGACGGCGTGAGAGAGAGCCGGCTGGGATAGTGAGAGATCTGGCAGAAGGAGATCCAGTCGACGGTGAGAGATCCGGCAGAACTGGGATCCGGTCGACGGTGACAAATCCGGCAGACAGTGAGACAAATCCGGCAAGAAGAGAGAGAAATCCGGCGAGAAGAGAGAGAAATCCGTCGAGAAGAGAGAGAAATTTGACTAGACAGCAAGAGAGAGAGAAACGGACAGGCGAGCCGTGAGACAGTGAGATTGTAGGGCAAGGAGACGGGTGAGACCGTGAGATGGTAAAAGCAGGAGTTGTGTGATACAACGTAGAGAAGGAATTCGACGAAGCATTGAACTCAACGTATTTCCAGACTTCTTCAAGAGAGGTTAAAAAGCGTTGTGGTGAACTTCTAAGCAGCAGTGGAGCAGCCTTTCAATTCAACAGAGGCAAGACAAGTTAGAAGAAGGGTAGATACAATAAGTGACACTCTTTGTATTTACTTGCTTAGTAATTGCAATAGTGAAAGGAGCAGAGAATCAAAGACATCCATTGTAACCTGAATTCTCAAGTATAGTGGATAGTCTCGGTAAGGGAGAGTCCCTACCACCGTGGATGTACGTCACGTTGACGGAACCACGTAAATCTCGTGTGTCCTTAATTTGCTTTACATTCTGTGTTTTGAATTGACTTGTGAATGCAGCTGAAGTATCAGCCAACTCATAACTTAACGAAGACCTAAATAAGAACATCCGTATTGTCTGCTAGGCAAGGTGTCTGAAAGGTGACTTTGGGGACTATTATGATTAGTAGGTAGCAATAGATCTACCTTAGTCGAGTCTGAGAAAGAGTTTGCTTTTAAGAAGAGGTTGAAGTTGTTCACTTACCTGCGAATTGCGAATTGTGGTGATACTGATTCACCCCCCCTCTCAGTATTATGAACTAGTAGATCCTAGGGAGAAGTCAGGAACTTCAATTGGTATCAGAGCATAGGTTCACCAGTTTGAAGCTTAACAGCTTGGTGTACTACTTTGAAGGGATCTAAAAGTTTGACTTGTTTAGCATACTGAGAAATGGAAGCCGATACCAGCACTAGCACCACTTACAGCAAGAAGGTTCCAATCTTCAACGGAACTAACTATCATATGTGGAGAGCAAGAATGCAAGTGGTATTTGCAACCATGGGCATGAACGTGGTGAAATGCGTACAGGAGAGTTTTGTGGCTCCGGAAGAAGGTAAAGACCTAACCCTAGAGGAGTTAAAGCAATTCGAGATAAATGGGAAGGCCTCAAATGTCATCATTTCAGCATTAACAGATGCTGAGTATGCTAAAGTTATGGACTGCAAATCTGCCAAGGAGATATGGGACAGATTGCAGAAAGTCTATAAAGGTGATGGCAGAATGAAGGAGGCTAAGCTTCAAGTGTTCAAGGAGAGATATGAATCTCTCAGAATGCAAAAAAATGAGACAGTTCAAGAGTTCTTCACCAGGGTTATTGACGCTGTAAATGACTTGAGAAGTCATGGAAAGAACAAGAAGGACTCATCGATTGTGAAGAAAATTCTGAGAATTTTGCCTGAGAGGTTTGCTTCAAAGGTGGCAGCCATAGAGGAGAGTAGAGATCTCAACTCTATGTCTCTGCATGATCTTCAGTGCAATCTCATTGCATATGAGATGAGAATAAAGTCGACTGAGAGCTCCTCAACGTCAAGTATATCAAAGGAGGCAGCTTTCAAAGCTATGAAACACTTGAAGATAAAAGAAAAAGAAGAATCATCCAGTGAGGATAATGATGAAGATGAGGGAGAAAGTGAAGGTGAAGTATTGGCTTACTTCACAAGGAAACTCAAAAGGGGGTCTAAGAAGGGAAAAGGACAGTTGTCCTTGAGATGTTATCGATGTGGGAAAACTGGACACTTTGCTTCTCGGTGCAAAGTGAAACTTGATGATGAAGATGAGGATGGTGACGATGAGCAGAATTCAAGATGGAGAAAATCATCATTCAAATCAAAGAAGTCCAATAAGAAGATTGTCAACCCACAGAGGAAGACGAGAGGCTCATTCAAGAGTTATGTGAGTCAGACAAAAGAAGCTGATGAGGAGGAAGATGAAGACTCATCAGATGAGTATGTCTTTATGGCATCAGCACAAAGTGGTAGCTCAACCTCTGAAGAGGAAGAGGAAGTTGATGAAGAAGAGCCAGATCTTGAAGCTGAGCTGGAAGCAGCTTCAAAGGAGATAATCAGAAGGGGCAGAACCATAAGAAGGTTGGAGGCCCATATAAAACAAGTTGAAGCAAAGTCTGAGGAAGCTGAAAGTCAAAACGGTGAAATAAGGGCTGAGCATATTGATTTGAAGAGAAGATTTGAGGAACAGATCAAAATATGTGAAGACCTTATAGTAGAGCTTAGCTCAAGGGCCTCAAAAATTGAAGAAATGGAGAAAGAGTTGCTGAGACTTCAGCAACAACTCAAAAGCAGCAAAGAGAACTTGCAGAAGCTTAAAATGATAGGAGAAACAAGTTCTGGAAAAGGAGAGAAAAATGTAGAGAAAGTGCAGCAATCTGAGACTGCATTGGTTAAAGAAAATGAGAATGTTCCGCAGAAGTTAAAAGAAAAGGTTGTGACTCAGAAGAAGATAGCTGAAACTAAAGAAGATCTGAAGAAGCAACCTAGGGTGGCAAACAAGAAGGACGAAAAGAAAGTCAGCCAGCAGAGGGCTACGGTTGAACAGAAGAAGGTGACTGAAATGAAAGTCACACAAGTAAAGAAGCCAGCTACTTTGCCTACATAGCAAGTGATGAACAGAAGAAGACAAGCTGTGATCAGACCCAAGAAGAGACAGTTTCAAGGTTATTGCCTTTATTGTGGAGTTTGGGGTCATAAGGCGAGTAACTGTTGGTGGAGAAGGCCAGTATATGTCTCCAACTTGAGAAGATACGATGCTGCATGCAGAGGGAGACAATACAGAATTCAGAAGAGAACACCTGTCATGAGTTCTTGCACATACTGTAAAAGGCAAGGACACGCTGACAAGGATTGTTGGTGGAAGCCCAAACCAGTGGTTTCAAAGAACAAGTTTGCTATATTGGCAGACTTGGAACAGTGTGAAAGGTGCGGGCAGGATGGCCATAATGCCAAGAGATGCATGACACTTCTCCCTGAGCAAGAAAAGGCACTTAATGGCACAGTGAAAACAAGCAGTGCAGTCAAAGGTGAGAAAAAGGAGAAAGCTATCTTCCAACCAGTTCAAAAGAAGGAATATAAAGCTAAAAGGGGGGTGGCTAATATAGCTGAAATTGCACTCAAAGCTGACTGCAAGGATAAGCAGTAGATCCTTGATAGTGGATGCACTTCGCACATGACGGGAGATAAGAGTAAATTATCAAAGCTGAGCAAATCAAGAGAAGGCAGAGTCAAGTTTGGCAATGATGATTCACTCAACATCAATGGTCGGGGGTCAGTAAAAATTAGAAGAGGAAAGCTGAAAGATGTTCTGCACGTTGAAGGACTCAAATACAATTTAGCATCTGTCAGTCAGTTATGCAACGAAGATCATAAGGTAATATTCACAAAAAACAGATTGTCAGGTAAAGAGTAAAGAAGGCAATACTATTGCAGCCGGGAAGAGAACAGCTGGAAATTTATATGTGATTGACGAGGACAAGACAAGCAGCTGTCTACTCACCAAAGAAGAAGAAAATCAACTCTGGCATAGGAGGCTAGGACACTTATCACAAAAGAACATGAGGAAGCTGACCACTACTCATGCAATCAGAGATATTCCTGACCTCAGGAGAGAGAGAGAGTATGTTTGCTCAGCATGCTCTAAAGGAAAACATGTTAGAAAGCAGTATAAGACCAAAGAGTTCAGTTCTGAAGCAGTGCTTGACATTGTGCATACTGATTTGTGTGGGCCGATGAGAACAAAAGGGTTGAATAATGAGAGGTACTTCGTCTTGTTTGTTGATGATTATTCCAGAAGGACCTGCATCATGCACCTCAAACACAAGTCAGAAGTTCTGAAATGCTTCAAGAGATACAGAAGATTGGCTGAAAATGAGAGTGGAAAGAAGATCAAAGTATTGAGGTCAGATCAAGGCACTGAATTCACAAATGGAGCTTTTGAAGATTACCTTGAGAAGCATGGAATTCACCATCAGATGGCAACAGCAAGAACACCTCAACAGAACGGGGTGGTAGAGAGGAAGAATAGAGCTGTGGTTGAAATGGCAAGAACTCTACTGCTAGAATCCAAGCTTCACACAAGATTTTGGATAGAAGCAACATTTACAGCAGTGCACCTACTGAACAGAGTTCTACTAAAGCCCAATACTGATAAGACTCCATATGAGCTATGGAGTGGGAAGAAGACAACAGCCAAGTATCTCAGAGTCTTTGGCAGCCCATGTTTTGTGAAGAACAAGGAGCAAAACTTGGGAAAATTCAACGCTAGGTCTGATGAAGGCATCTTTGTGGGATACTCAGCAAAGACAAAAGGTTACAGAGTTTTCCTACATAAGCTGGGAAAAGTAATCACTACCAGTGATGTGAGAATAGATGAGAACTGGAAAACAATGCAGAATGGAGAAGCTGAGGACAATGAAGAAGATGACTTCAATGTAGATGAAGAATCAGACCAACCTGAAGAAAAGGAATAAGAAGTAAGTTTAGACTCGGAGAAAAGTGAGTCCGAACAGGAAGAAAGAGATCCTCTTACAACTAAGATGGTGCAAGGAAGAAGGACAAAGAAAACATGGACTAGTGCTCATCGAGGAGATCAGATCATAGGTGACCCATCAGCAAGAGTTACAACAAGAAGAAGAATGGTGGGAGCTACTGCTCTACTCTCATAAGTTGAACCTAAATCTATTGAAGAGGCTATTCAAGACCAAGCCTGGGTCAAAGCTATCAATGAGGAGCTGGATCAAATTGAAAAGAATGATACGTGGGAGCTGGTTCCAAGACCCACTAATAAGAATGTCATAGGAACAAAGTGGGTGTTTAGGAATAAACACAATGAAGATGGCAAGGTAGTGAGGAACAAGGCCAAGCTGGTTTGCAAAGGCTACACTCAGATAGAAGGGGTAGATGTTGATGAAACTTTTGCACCAGTAGCAAGGTTAGAAACTATCAGAATGTTCTTAGCTTTAGCAGCACACAAGAGGTATAAAGTCTATCAGATGGATGTGAAATCTGCCTTTCTGAATGGGCTCTTGAAAGAAGAAGTGTATATTGAACAACCCGATGGAGTACAAATCAGTGAGGATGAGACACAAGTGTGCAAGCTGAAGAAAGCCTTGTATGGTCTTAAGCAAGCTCCAAGAGCATGGTACAGCAGGCTGGATGCATACTTGAGAAGGTTGAATTTCAGAAGAGGAACGGTTGATAATAACCTATATGTGTGCAATTCAGAGAAAGGTCAGCTGATAACCATAGTATATGTAGATGACATCATCTTCGGCGGGGATCACTCTGAACTATGCCAAGATTTTGCACAGAAGATGAGTGAGGAATTTGAGATGTCATTGATTGGAGAAATGACGTACTTTCTTGGATTACAGATAAAGCAGTGTGAAGAAGGTATCTTTATTTCTCAGACGAAATATGCCAAAGAGATGCTGAAAAGGTTTGGCATGGAAGATAGCAGATCTATCAGTACCCCTATGACAGTGGGCTGCAAGTTAACAAAAGATCAGGAAGGAAGGAGTACAAGCCCTACAGAGTACAGGAAGATGATAGGGAGCCTTCTGTACCTTACGGCATCAAGGCCTGATCTTATGCAAGCTGTGTGTAGTGCCAACAGATTCCAAGTTGATCCTAAAGAGTCTCATGTGTTGGCAGTGAAAAGAATCCTAAGGTACCTCAAAGGAACATTGGAAATGGGCTTGTGGTATCCAACCATGGATCCTGTTAAACTACAAGCATACACTGATGCAGACTGGGCAGGAAGTATAGATGATAGAAAATCAACCAGCGGCTGCAGCTTCTACTTGGGTTCAAAGTGTGTTGCATGGTTAAGTAGAAAGCAAAACAGTGTTGCTTTGAGCACAGCTGAGGCTGAGTATATGGCTGCTTGTGCAGCATGTACATAGGTGATATGGATGCTAAGACAATTGGCAGACTTAGGTGTTGAAATGAAATTACCAATGAGTATACTTTGTGATAATCAAAGTGCTATTGATCTCAGCAAGAATCCGGTTCAACATTCGAGAAGCAAGCATATTGACATCCGATATCACTTCATCAAAGATCAAGTGGAACAGGGTACAATTCAGTTGGAGTATGTTGGCACTAGAGATCAAATTTCAGATATTCTAACTAAACCTCTGTCCACAGAGTTGTTTGAAAAGCACAGATGGAGTCTATCTGTGCAAATGCCTCCTCAAGCCTGAAGTTCAAGTAAATCCTCCATCTTCACTTTGCGAGTTTTTCAAATACGTAATTGGTTGGCAAAGGGGGAGAGAAGCAACAGTGCAGGGGGAGCTGTTAAGAAAGGAGAGTGCATATTTAGGGGAAGTTGAAACTGCTGCATAGTGGCTTTTATTATAAGTGTTGCCAACAATTACAAAGGGGGAGATTGTTGTTCCCACAACCTTGTATAGGTTGTAATTGTTGTCAACTAGGTTTACGTGTGCAAGAAAGTAAACCCACATGGAAGGACAAAAAGGTAAAACCATACGGAAGGGCAAGAACGTAAAATCGCCACGTAAACCCTATTAGGGTTTCATGGAGTAGAGTATATAATGGTCTTGGAAGACAAAGAACAGGGTGAGTCGGCAATATTGAGCATTCAGCAAAACCTAAACAACCGACTAATCAAAGAGAATACCAAACCCTACACGCAAGAACACCACCGGCAAGGATGAAAAGAGTAAACAGTGCAGCCGACGGACGAATCGAGTGAACAGTAGCCGTCGTGAACAGTAAGCTTGACAGAAAAAGAAGAGAAACTCGACGGGAGAGAAAACCGATTACGGCTAGACGGGGCTGGACAGCAGGACGAAGAAAAGCAGACCGGCGGAAGAAGAAATCAGACGGCCATAGAAGAGAGAGATACCGATGGCAACAAAGAACAACCGTCGAGAGAGAAAGAGGAGACAACCGGAACAGAGGAGATCCGCCAACAGCAGAAGGAGATCTGGCAGGGACAGAGGAGATCCGGTGACAGCAGATCCGGCGACAGCAGAAGGAGATCCGGCAGGGACAGAGGAGATCCGGCGACAGCAGAAGGAGATCCGGCTGGGACAGAGGAGATCCGGTGACGGCGTGAGAGAGAGCCGGCTGGGACGGTGAGAGATCCGGCAGAAGGAGATCTAGTCGACGGTGAGAGATCCGGCAGAACTGGGATCTGGTCGACGGTGACAAATCCGGCAGACGGTGAGACAAATCCGGCAGGAAGAGAGAGAAATCCGGCGAGAAGAGAGAGAAATCCGTCGAGAAGAGAGAGAAATCCGACTAGACAGCAAGAGAGAGAGAAACGGACAGGTGAGCCGTGAGACAGTGAGATTGTGGGGCAAGGAGACGGGTGAGACCGTGAGATGGTAAAAGCAGGAGTTGTGTGATACAACGTAGAGAAGGAATTCGGCGAAGCATTGAACTCAACGTATTTCCAGACTTCTTCAAGAGAGGTTAAAAAGCGTTGTGGTGAACTTCTAAGCAGCAGTAGAGCAGCCTTTCAATTCAACAGAGGCAAGACAAGTTAGAAGAAGGGTAGACACAGTAAGTGACACTCTTTGTATTGTACTTGCTTAGTAATTGCAATAGTGAAAGGAGCAGAGAATCAAAGACATCCATTGTAACCTGAATTCTCAAGTATAGTGGATAGTCTTGGTAAGGGAGAGTCCCTACCACCGTGGATGTACATCACGTTGACGGAACCACGTAAATCTCGTGTGTCCTTAATTTGCTTTACATTCTGTGTTTTGAATTGACTTGTGAATGCAGCTGAAGTATCAGCCAACTCATAACCTAACGAAGACCTAAATAAGAACATCCGTATTGTCTGCTAGGCAAGGTGTCTGAAAGGTGACTTTGGGGACTATTGTGATTAGTAGGTAGCAATAGATCTACCTTAGTCGAGTCTGAGAAAGAGTTTGCTTTTAAGAAGAGGTTGAAGTTGTTCACTTACCTGCGAATTGCGAATTGTGGTGATACTGATTCACCCCCCTCTCAGTATCATGAACTAGTAGATCCTAGGGAGAAGTCGAGAACTTCAGAAACCAAGCCTAAAAAGGAGTCCTGTCAGACAATGCTTTGGCTATCATCTCTCCCAAAACCTTTTGGGAAGACTTTTTTAAGCTAATAAGCACCTGGCCATGGACATTATAGTCTTGTTTTTCCTTTCATACACCCCATTCTGCTAGGGTGAATAGGGTGCTATATAATGATTTTGACTACCTACATGTGAACAAATTTGTTTAAATGATTCTGAGGTATACTCAGAACCATTATCAATCCTTAAAATTTTAATTTTAAGGCCTGATTGAGTTTCAATCCAGGCCTTAAAATTTGAATAAATGGGTGAAACTTCAACTTTTGATTTGAGGAAAAACACCTAGCAAAATCTACTATAATCATCAATAAAGATGATAAAGTACCTGCTGCCCTTCATGGACTCAATGCTCATTGGTCCACACAAGTCTGAGTGTACAAGTTGAAGCTCTTCACTTGCTCTCTAAGGCCTTTTAGTGATAGAAGAGAACTTAGTTTGCTTGCCAAGTTGACAAATCAAACACACACTGGTAAGTTTAGAAATTTTTGGTATGTACTTAACAAGATTTCTCCTATAAAGGGTTTGAATTCCAGCATAATGAAACTGGCCTAATCTTTTATGCCACAAGATTGATTCATCACTAAAGGGAGGTAATGCTTGATAAGAGACATCTTTCGAGTCTAAATAAAAACTTTTCCTTTTCTTTGGAACAATAGCAAGCTTAAGGCCATATGCATCACAAATGATACACATTTTGCTTTTGAAAACAAGAGAGAAATTATATTCAAGAAGCTGTCCAACACTGAGAAGATTTTGATTGATATTAGACATAAACAAAATATTAGTTATTAGTTTAGTACCTAAGTGAGTGGAAACAACAGTAGTCCCTTTCCCTTTCACCTGTAGAAGCTGTCCATTGCCTACCTTAACCTTAGAGCAGTAGGAGCCATCCAAAGTCCTAAAAACATCAAGGTTTGGAGACATATGGTTTGTGCAGCCGCTGTCCATAAGCCATGTCTCACATGCCTTTTTGGAAGTGCTGCTACTAGCAATAAAAAGTTGCTCCTTAAGTTGTTGGTCATCATTTGCCACTTGTGCTTCTGTCTTGGTTGGTAGGTCTTATTGATGCTAACTTTGTTTTTTCTTGTAGATCTTCTCAGAGTGCCCCTTTTTCTTACAAAAAGTGCACACAATGTCAAACCTTCGCCAAATGGTTAGTCCTACTACAATACTTACATGGTAAGTAGTGTTTTCTTCCTTCTGCGTTTATATCTGCAAACTTCCTTTCCTGCTTTGATCCTTGCTTTCTCTTTTGAGTACTTTGTTTTTGCTTAACTTGGAAGGCACTTTCATCAGTATCTTCCTTTCTCATTTGTCTCCTCTGCTCTTGACCTTGGAGGGCATACAATAATTCTGCCAAAGTGATGGTGTTCAAATCTTTAGAGTCTTCTAAGGATGAAATCTTAGCCTCAAATCTCTTAGGTATACTAACCAAGACTTTTTGAACAACTAACTTATCAGGGAAGTCTTCTCCAAGAACCCTAATTTGGTTCACCACCTTTAGTAGTCTATCACTGTACTCCTTGATAGTTGTAGACTCCTTTATTTTTAGCAGCTCAAATTCCCTTATAAGGTTCAATAATTGCATGTTTCTGGTCTTTAAGCTACCTCCAAATTCTTCCTTTAACTTCTGCCAAGCCTCTTTGGCTATGTCACAAACCATGATTCTATTGAAGATACTTTCTACAATAGTAGAATGAATGCAAGTCAAGGCTTTATACTACCTTGAAACTTGCTCACTGTGGTGTTTCATTTGTGTTGTTATTGGATTAGCAGGGAAAGGAGAAATATCAGCACCATTCTCAATGACCTCCCACAGATCAAAGGCTCTCAAATATGCCTTTATCATGACTGAGCACTAAGTGTAATTATCTCCATTGAATTTTGGTAGTGGTAAGGGTGAGAAGCTGGAGAATACCTTTCCAAAAAATAGCAGGTGTGTTGGATGAAGTGCTCTTGGGTGTTTTCCACTCTTTTAGATCACTCTTTACAAGTCTTTAATGGAGTAACCTGCTCTGATACCAGTTGTTGGAATTTTGGCAGCCACAATGCAAAATAAATAAACCAGAAGACTTTCTAGTATAAAATAGAGGGAAAACAAAGGAAGATCTCAAATTGATCATCAAAAAGTTTTTTTCTTACATCATCCTTTCATACTTCAATATATATAAGTGAAGCATTTTAAAATGGTACATTCCTACATGATTACATCAATTTAAATTTAAAATACAAAGTTAACACTTTAGGTACAAATTCAAATTAATTTGAATTTGTTCCTAAAGCTTACAAAAGAAGCCACTATCACTCCACTAAGTAAGTCAACTAAGTATAATTTGAAATTTAAAGTAACTGCCTTAACTAACTTTCAAAAAAGAGGGAAACTTACAGTATAGAATTTGAGTTTGCTGTGCAATACTCCAGCACCATTTGAACACGTTGTAAGGCTTCAAACTTTAACTCAGAAACTAATCAACATCAATTAAGAGAACTTGATGAAATAGAAACCGATTCAAATGCAAACTTTCTAATAAAAGGAACCAGACCTCTAACTGATGTCTATGAAAGGAGTGCAATAGTAGCATGGGAGCCCATAAGCTATGTAGAGGCCAAAAGAAACTCTAATTAGAAGGAGGCAATGCAACTTAAGATGGACGCAATTCATAAGAATCAAACTTAGATTTTGGTTGATAGATCAAAAGACAAGAATCCTATTAGGCTGAAATGGATATATAGGGTCAAATTGAATCTCAATGGCTTAGTCAACAAATACAAAGCCAGGCTTGTAGCAAGGGGTTTTACACAGCAATATGGCTTAGATTATACTAAAACCTTTGCCCTTATGGCAAGGTTTGATACAATCAAGCTCTTGTTGGCTCTTACTACACAAAAGGCATTGATGATTCATCAAATGGATGTGAAAATAACATTTTTCAATGGATAGTTAAATGAGGAGGTGTTTGTTGAGTAATTTGGAGGCTTTGAAAAGAAATTTGAAGAGCATAAGGTATATTTGTTGAAGAAGGCCTTATATGGTTTAAAATAGGCTCCAAGAGCTTAGTATGGCAAGATCAATGATCACTTACTCAAGCTCAATTTCAACAGAAGCATAAATGAGGCCACTTTATATTTAAGGGAGTATCTCTTTGAAATGTCTAACTTGGGAGAAATGAAGTTCTTCTTAGGTTTGGAAGTCCATTAAACTAATAAGGGCATCTTTGTGCATCAAGAAAAATATGCCAAAGAAGTCCTTAAAAGATTTCAGATGGAAGATTGCAAGGCCTTAAGCACTCTTATGGCAGTTAGGATAAAATTAACAAAAGATGACGGAACTCCAAAATTGATGCTAATAGATTTAGAAGCTTGGTAGGATGTCTCCATTATCTAACAACCTCTAGACCTGATCTTATGCAAGTTATAAGTCTTCTCTCTAGATATATGCATAATCCTACTCAAGCTCATTTTAAAGTTGCAAAAAGGGTGCTTAGGTACATAAAAGGGTTATTTAAATATGGAATCATATTCAGTAGATCATACAACTTAAAGCTAGTTCATTATACTAACAGTAACTAGGCTGGTTCTCATGAGGATATGAGAAGTACAACAGGGTATCTATTTACCCTAGGCTTAGGAGCTTTCTATTGGAATTCGAGGAAGCAATCATCTATGGCTCAATCAACAGCAAAGGCTAAATGCATGGCTATAATAGCTGGAGTGAATTAAGCGATCTGGCTTTGAAGGATGATGGATGAATTAAAAGTGAATTTAACAAAAGCAACAACAATGTATTGTGACAATCAAGCCATAATTGCAATCTTTAGGAATCCAATTCAACATGAGAAACAAAGCATTTTTTGATAAAACTTCATTTTGTTAAGAAAATGTATTAAAAGAATGAAGTAACTCTGTCCTGCTACTCAACAGAAAATTAGGTTGTAGATATGCTCACCGAGCCATTCAGCAAAAGAAGGTTTCTACAGGTCAAAGACAAGTTAGGGATGCAGTGCATCAACGCCAAGGAGGAGCAATGAAGGATTGGTGTTATTGCTCTGCAACTTCAAACTGAAGTCTCCAATATAGATGTGGCACTCACTGCAACCCTACAACTTTAGAAATAGCAGCAGCAAATACACAAGTCAGGATCTAAAGCAATAGACTAAGGAAGCAAAGATAAGCAACAGTTAAAGTTAGGTAGGTTAAATAAAAGGATTGAAATTTGAATTTACATTTAAATTTGAATCCAAACTTGTGATGATTACAAACCATGAAGTTGTTTGTTTGTAACGATAAAAGTTTATATAATATCAATTATATAAAACTTAGTAATTAATGAAAATACAAGAGTTATTTTTGGAAAACTCCTTCTGCCCTAAGCCTTTCAGCACTACTACCAACACCAAAAACCTTGCATAGCAAGAATACATGAGTCAATTTTATCCCAGCAGCCAATAGAACCTATGGCAATAAATTCATCTAAGGACAGATGATTCACTGCTACAAGAGACAGATAGACCAATGGATGACTCTAGAATGTCAACCATAAAAAAGATATGTTTCACTAATGTAAAAGCATATGCTATACCAGGATTTGCACAAAGTAATCTTGAACACATATCAATACAATATAGATCCAACAATGGAAGGCTGAGTTAAGAAAATGGAAGATAAGAAGATGACTTAATGTTCTGCAACAACAGGCAGAAAGGATTATTTTAATAGAGTGGTACTAGAACTTTGGCACTCTTATTTTGGGGCAAAGTCTCTATCTGAAAATTAGTCCTACCATGAAATGGTGGGTAGCCATTAAGAAGCTCAAAAAAGAATTGCACCAATGATCCATTTGTTAACCTACATGATCACTTTCTACTTTCTTTGTATGCTTGACATTGAACTACAAAGAGGCAATGAACCAAAAGAATGATAGCAAACCTACCTTATTGTCATATCTTTGGCATTGAAGAACTTCTGCCCTGGAGACCCACACACTTTCTCTGCACAGTTGCCTGGATGAACACTTATGTTTGATGAATTGAAGAGTGTCATTAACCCTTGGACTGTCCGATATATCTTCTATCAAGCTTTAGCAAAGCGTTCTTACTTGTATAAGAAATGGAGTGAACAATTAATTTTAATTTGGTCTACTGGAATAATCACCAAATAAGATAACACAAGATCTAGTTTTGCTGAGACCCATCCTTCCTTAAGCTTTATTTTAGTAAATTACCTCGAGAAACCAAATCAATTATCTTGAGAACCACATCACCCTCCCGGCTAGATAGTAGAATGTGAATAAACTTCAAGAATATCATTCTGTAGCAACAAATTAAAAGTAGAACTGATGAATGAAGCACGAGGATAGGAATTACAATAGCTCTAGTTTTAATTCTCAGTAGATTATATGATGGTTGTGCAGAACTTTTAAACCAGCCCCTACATCAGATAAATTAATTAGATATAAAGATCAAAAGATAATGATAGCCTTAGAAACACAACTCAAATGACGGCTACCTAGCTGTTGCTTGAAGCCTCCAGCAATGTTCTCTTGACCTCTTCCATGGAGTCTGACGTGAGAGGTCAGATTTCCTCCATCACAAAACTCCAGTGCCAGGAACATACAACTTCCAACCTAAGATTGAAGACTAGTGAGAGGCAAAACCTGCCATTTACTTGATTCAGAGCTTTAAACGTAACAGGCCAGACGTGGTATCACCAGTCATATTTATTACATAAAGGCCAATTTTACAGGTTTGGGTGCTCGCAATCTTTGGACCAAAGGATTCTGCAGGCTACAGCCCTGTGTTTCTCCAGGAGAAAACTATCTAAATTAGCCAAAGCAAGTCAACAATTATGCACCTATCAAACGGCCTAACCAAACGAAAACTGATACCTCAAAATATTCCAAAGGTGCAAGATGAGTCCTTGACATGCTTAAAGACTAGTTACAAGGTAACCAAAAGGACATTACATAAACAAAAGATGCTTCCATTGCTTGCAGCTGTAGGTGCTATAATTTTCATGCTACAACTCAGATTCTGCTTCTTCTTTTCCTTCGATATTGATAGCTTGAACAATGAAGAAGCTAGGCCTCACAACACTTATTCTAGCATCAATAATCAATTCATTAGGCATCAAAGCTACATATGGGATCCATTTCCTTCAAATAGAAGTATGTCCTACCATAGAAAATTCATCTTAAATGACAAAAACTTAAAACTTAATGTTGTAATTGATCGTTATCAAATGATAAACTTGAGGTTTTTTCAGTCTGCATTGACCAATCTTTCACAGGAAGTGAGGTCATAATATTAGTAGTAGAAGAAGGGTATTTTATAACTACTAAGTGACAAGCATGAAAATATAAGTCATAATAAAATGAAGGCAAAGGCGAACACAAAAGGAACTAATCCTTAATAATCTGGTACAAGGACAAAACAGCAAAGATCTTGAAAATAGTAAGATGTAGTGTAGGATAGGTTAAAGTCGAAGAAATGAATGCAAACAAAATTGCTCTGCCCTTTGAAATATAAATCCTAGATTAAATAAAAATTACTCTCTTGTGTTACAATAATTTTGATTAAATTTTTTTCAAAAAAAAAATACCTTCCCACCGTACAAACTTATTAATTTAAATATTTTTCTTTCTTTTTTCTTCTAAAATTAAATGTCTCTTACTTTATATTAAAATCATCACATAACTTTCAGTCAAGTAGTATGTAAAATATAAAATATTATTTAATATGGCAATTCAAATATAAATATTTTTAAATTTATTCAAAAATATTTTTTTAAAAAAAATCTTATTTTTGATAATTGAATAAATAAAAGAATTGTATTTCAACCATTTTTCATAACTCTTTTAAAAAATTAAATTTAACAATTAAAAACATATGTTTTTAGAAAATATTGATGTCAACAATGTTAACATATCACATCAATCAACATTTTAAGTCTCATACACTACTTGACCGAAAGTAATGTAGTGAATTTAATAAAAAAGTGACAATAAGGCGCATTTATAATTAATAACATTATTTATAACTAATACTATTAATGTAGAAAAATAATTCTAGAAAATGAAAAAAGAGAAATGCATAAATTAAAATATTTTGTAAAGTACAAAGAAATTTAAATAAAAAATGTTTTCATTAAAAATTATCATAATGTAAAGTAATAATTCTTAATTTAATCCTATAAATCCCAAAATAGCCTTATGATAAAATGAACTAACAACCAATATAAAAAAAAAAAAAAAAAAAAAACAAAAAGAGTTGGCTCATTCACAACTTAAAAGGTTGTTAGTTCAACAATTCATATCTCTTAATTTGTCTGGTGTTGTAATCTTATTTTGTTTATCCTAACTAAAAAAGATTTTACATTCATGCTCATAATTTAATACACATAATGGTTATTTCTGAATGTAGATTGCGCACTTAGATAAGAAAAAGGAAAAAGTAAAAAGTAAAAAATAGTGAAAAATGAAAAATATAATAATAAATAGAAAAATAATAATATTATTACTTCAAATTAATTTTATAGTTTAATGTATAATTATAATATCCTCTCACCTTGAAAGAAATAACTTATTAAACCTAAATCTAAAAATTACTTGTAAATATAAATCGCATTATCAAACCATGAAAAGAGGCCCCTCTCCTTTTTAAATATCTTAGACCAAGCACTTAAGTGTAGTAATATCAGTCCATCAACCCTTTCTAGAAAACCCAATAGTTTGATCTAAGTGCATATCAAATAGGTTAAAGATCCATACAATATTAAATATAAAGATGATTCTAAGTGTGTAACTAAAATCAATAATTGTTGCCCATCGAAAAGTAGGTCAATTTGTATCATTCAACAAAAACAATTAAAGATCAACGATTAATATCAGACTTATTTTATTAGAAAAGCAAACCTCATTAACAAGGAAAGTGGTGTAGCCAAAAAAAGCCAAGAAGGGCCAATACAATAAAAAAAGAAAAAACTATTCAAAGGAGAGCATTAATTGAGAGACAAAGGTAGCCATTATTTTGACACCCAAAAATCCAACAAAAGATAGCATCTATGAGAGCATTCAAGGCCACCAGGAAGAGATAAAGAGAATAAATGATATCATTTGTGACGGACATTTGTGTTAGTTGTGACTTTAATCAGACCTAACTATTCTGCTGAACCTTGGCATATGCCGGTAAAAATAATTGAGTCACCTATGGCGCCTTAATCACACTTACATGATTAACAGAAATTCCAAAATTAATATACATGCATTATGGTGCTCCTTGTTGTCCCAATGTCCCTCAATTCGTAATTTACAACATTTTTCCCCCCAAAACAGGAAAAAATGAGGCGATGAACGCTGCACCCCCTTGCACATCTGCTGAGCTGCCTAACCTCCTGAAAAACCCGTTGTGACATGTGGCACAAAGCATTGATTTGTTAAATGTTCATAACATTCAAAAACTTTAATAGACAGAGGAAGCAAAAAAAGAAATTAAACCTAGAAGACGTGGAGAAGATGAGCGATGTTGGGGTGATTTACAAAAGACAAGAAATTGAGTTTTGAGAGGCAAGCCTACTTCATTGACAGAACCTCGCCCCAGGCCCTGTGTTCGGCTTTCCATAAGGTGGCCGGCACTCTCACCCAGTTTCAATTTTAGTATAGATTCTTAGATCATGATGGCCTCATCAGAAATGCTATTCGCTATTGTTGTTTCAGGTTCTTCAAGATCTATTTGCGTTGCTGCTTTCGTGATTCCAGAAGACCTTATCCTTGGTTAACTTGGCATATTACTTGTGTTTTCTTCTTTAAAATGTAAAAAGTTTTAAAAATTTATATATTATTATCTTATATACACATATGTACCTATTTATACTAAAAAAAATTATATATATATATATATATATATATTAATTTTAATTGATATATTATTTTAAACTGTGATATTTTAATATTTTTAATTATTTTTATTATTATTTTTTTTATTAAAATATTAATTAAATTATAAAATAAAATTAATTTTTTTTATTCTCATTTTTTTTTATAAAAACAAATATTTAAAAATAAAAATTTAAATTTTTAATTATGATATATTTTTATCATATATTTTATATTTTTTTTAAAATATTTTGAATAATATAAAAATATTAGTATAGTAAATAATACCATGCATAAATAGTTTTACCATAAAACTCGTAAGTTCAGAATTATGAGTTGAAAGTTGTGCTCAAATTTGTATCGGACACATTGACACTAAGCACTCCGAAGCCCTAGCAGGGAGATTCAATATTACTGTCTTTGGAAATCACAGAGTAATACAGGGATGCATCCGTATGTCACGGCCACTCTGGTGTCACTACAGCAAGGGGCCAATTATCAAGACAACCAAAAGGGTATGCTGTTACGTGGCGTGTGGAAGAATATGCCGAGCACAAGATGCACGAATACATGGAAATTAGTGGTTAGCAAGTCCAACTGAACGCCGCGATTTGTCCTCCAGCTTTCAACATCTAAAAGAGGACAAAAGTGGGTGCAATAATCTATGTAGTTCATAGGATACAACGTATGAGGGTTCATAAAAGACCCGTGTGTTTGATTTGGCCAATAATCTAGCTCGCCCATGTAGGATCATAGTGACGTATTTTATATGTTCAACTTTTCGCCTATAATAGGAGCCAACGTTGCCGAAATCGAAACGCAGAAATTAGATTTACTATAGGAACGATTACACTAAAATTGAAGTAGTGTTTTATAATAAATATATAATTATTCATTAATAAATATTTTTAAAAAAAAAATTAATAACAATTATATATTTTATATTTTAATTAAAATTTAGTGTAATAAAATGACATGATATTTTTTTTCCCCTAAAAAAAGCTATAACAAATAAGCAAACCCCACATAATTTTCTGTTATATCAGCTCCTCCCTCCCTTGAAATCTAAGCCTAGTATAGTGTAGATCGATGGTTAGTGTTTAAAAAGATGGAATCTAGGGCTATGTGCTAGATTGACTTTTTTCCTTTCTTCTTGAACCAGATTGACATTTTTCTTAGCAACCCATATTCATTGACGTTGAATGTGTATAAGGTAAGGTAATCCCATGTGCCATGGGGCGGTATCTTGCGCATTCTCTTGATTTGGTAGAAATATATCACATCACCTCATCATCAAAGTTTACACCCCAACCATTTTATCAGTAATTTATTTTACCACGTAAAGGAGCTCTTAGTTCCTATATAGCATGGATAATTTCCTTTTCAACTGTTTTTATAGAAGGGAGAAAGAACAACTACAATAATATCTATGACATATTCTCATGTTTAAGATACGTATCTCCTTTTATTTACCTAAACAACAAGAATACATAATTCTCTGTATTTATGGTAGATGCATTAACTATCGTAGTCCATTTCTTAATAGATGGAGACTACATAACAACGTCATAATCAGCCAGCAGAGGCGCGCGAGCCTGCATGCCCCCTAAAGATACCATGTGTAATTTTCTTTTTTTATTTTTTGTTTTATAAAATCAACTAATAAATTTTTGTGAAGAGGATAAATTGGACAAAATTACATGGGTAATATTGAAATTGCCTAACACAAAATATTTTGAACATAATTTTCTTATTCAAATAAATTTATTGATATGAAACATGTAAAGAAGAATGATTTATTTTTTGAAATAAATTTTCTTATTGCAATTACAATGCATAAATTTGAGAGTCAAAATAAATTGAGTAGAAGACGTACATCCAATCGTATTAATTATCAAATATAGACTTTCAATCACTAACTAAGCTTTTCTAGCCTATAATTGATTTATTTTAGAAGTGTACATTGATGATATACAAACTTCTTTTTTATAGGTTGCTAAGAATCATGTCAGCTGTTAATCCTTGTCTAGTTTCCTTACATTAGGATAAGTGGTTGTAACTAGTTTAAATTCAAACTAAATAAGATAATTGGGTAATTAATACTTTAATTATCACCTTAAGGAATAAATATTTTTGTATTAATATTTTGGTATACAAACTAAATAAGATAATCCTTGGCCCGCATGTGTTTCCAAATAGATGATACCTTTTTTGATAATGGACATTACTTGTACTACCCATACAAGTTAGTCTTAAACTATATTTTCTTTAACTAGAAGTTTCTATATATGGATTATGACAATTATGAGACACTCTTGGAAACATCTACTTTTATGTATTATAATGCTAGTGAATTTCTAATGAAGCACTTTATCAAAGCAAGACTCTATTGAACAAAAAAATATATATATATTTGACCTCAATTTGTTCAAGTCCTAAATAAATTTTATGGAAATAATTTTTATGTGCAAATGATCAAAAGGTCTCAAAAATGCCAAAACATAAGAGAATATAGTCAAAAATAAAACTTAAGTAGATCTAACAACTCTCATATACTGAATATAATTCTTATATGACTTAGTTGGCAATTCTTTAGTCATAAGATCAGCAACCATGAGCTGAGTACTGACATGCTTTATTATAATTTCTTACTCTTTAACATGGTCTTTGACAACTAAAAACTTTATATTGATATGTTTGTTTTGGCTTTCACTTTTATTATTTTTTGAAAATAACATTGTAGCTAAATTATTATTATATATCTTCAATGGTTTAGAAATAAAATCCATAATTTTCACTCATATGATAAAATTCCTTAACCATAAAGTCTGTGTTGTAATCTCATGACACGTAATGAATTTTACTGCCATAATAAAAGAAGTAATAACAATCTACTTGATGCTTCTCCAAGATACAACACCTTCAATAAATATAAAAATGTATTCAATTGTAGACTTTTTGTTGTCTACACAACTAGTGAAATCAATATCTAAATAATTGACCACCATTAAATGGTTGACGTGTTTGTATGTAAGCTTGTAATTCTTGGTTTCTTGTAGCTAACTCATAACCTTTTTGGCAACTTTCAAGTGTTCTTGCTCAAAATTATTTCTGTACCTCCCCAACATTCCTATTATAAATGCAATGTTAGGTTTAATGTAAACTTATGCATATATAAAGTTACCAATTGTTGGTCTATATGATATGCACTTCATTTCATATTTCTCTAAGTAATTCTGAGGACATTGTGTAAGACAAAATTTGTTTCTTTTGACTATAGGTACTACAATGGAAGAATAATTTTTCATCCTAAATCTCTCTAAAACCTTTTTAATGTAGGCCTTTTAAAATAGTCTTAATAGTCTCTATGAATTTTTATGCCAATGACATAATGATAATGTCATAATTATGTATCATCTATGTTTGATTTTTATAATTTATGCTTGTTAAATTGGTTATTTGATATGTTTAATAAGTGTTTTGTAGGTAAGTGATTTTAGAAGTAACTTTTGAAGATTATGACATGAATTGAAGGACAAAAAGGCTAAGGAGTCAAAGGAAACTAATTTGTAAGACATCCTAATCAAGTTCTTGTTGTCAACCATTTCAATGCCTTTAAAAAAATATAGGAGTTGATGTTGGATTGATGTGACTCTTAAACTGACGGAAAGCTTAGACATGGGGCCACAACTTTTGAGTTTATAGCTTGGTCTAATTCAATCATTTTCAAGGCAGAAACTTCATTGCAAGTTGAATTTGTTGGAATTACAAGATTTAAAATGTGATTTTATTGAGATGATTGGGCATGATTTGTGGAGAAAGATCAGCAACTAAAATTGTACAGCTATTTTAGGGATTTAAGGAAACTTATCAAGGAAATAAAGCACTAAAATTAAGGGGATAGATTAGGAAAGAAGAACCTAAAACAGAAGCATATAGCTAGTTTGCAGAAGTTTTAATTGCTACGGAAAATTAGGGACATGTGTTTACTGGACGGATGGTAGCTAAGACAATGGGAGAAAAAGGATTACATGATAAGAGGTGATATTTTACTACAAAAAGGGAGCAAGCTGTTATTCAAAAGAAAGAAAAAAAAAAAAAAAACAACAGAGAGAGGGGCAAATTTGAGGGGCTGAAAGGTGTGAAATTAGGTTGGAAAAAGACAAATGTTCTTTTGGAATTAATTTTTCTGCCATGTTTGGTACTTGCTTTGTTTTGCCATGCTATTTATGAACTAAATTCATAGCTAGAAATTTGATGTAACCTACACAAATTTCCTTGTCTTGTGCTTGAGTTCTAAATCAGTTCAATATTTTAATTTCATTCATTATGCTTAATTCTATATTAAGTTCATATCATCTATTATTGATATAGAATATGAACTTAGTAGGTTATATGAGGCACAACTAAGGAAGACACCATATTCACATGTTTTGTGTGCTCTCTTAAATGAATTAATTCTTTTTAATGCAAACATCACGCTAAGATAAAATTTTGGTTCTTATCATTCTCGTGGGTTAATGAGTTTTTAGTCATTAAATGAGTTAGACACCAAGGTAGTTTAATGATTAGGAATACTTGATTATAGTTGGATGCCAATGGAGTGATCATACCAAGGGAAAATGAACCTTAAAATTGAAACGATAATTGTTAAAGATATAAAATTGATCTGTATGCTGAAATCAAATTCCTAGTGTTTATCTCCTTGTGTTTAGTTACAATCTTCTGTTATAGCTTCAATTTATTTTACAAGTTGCTAGTCTCTTTTGAATAGTTTAGACTATTAAGTTCTTTATCATAACTCCTAATTTTTTGTGGTTTTTTATTTTTTGGTACCCATTCAACTATTGTCATACATATGACATAACTTATTTGTTGCAAAGTTAGATGATTTAAATAAATTAGACAAATCTTGGTGGAATTGACCCTTGCATTTGTGAACTATACTACTATTGATTTGTTCACTTATGATGTACACCCTTTTGTTGATCATATAAGAAATCTCATCTATACCCTTTCATTTCAAAGTTTTAGATATAAATTCTTTTATTTTATGTAGCAATCTCAAATCATTGCATGTAGGTAAAATATCATCGACATATAAGATTAAAATAATGTACTTGTTCCCATTAACCTTAAAATATAAATACTAATTCACAATATTTTTTGTAAAGTCATATCAAATTATGATATTATGAAATTTTATATATTATTGTTGGGAGGTTTACTTGATCCCATATATGGATTTTTTAAGTTTACATACCAGGTGGCTCTCTTTATTAGTAGTGAAACCTTAAGGTTGACTCATGTATACCTCTTTTTCAAGATCCCCATTCAAGAAAAGTAGTTTTCACATTCATTTGATATAGCTCCGAATCAAAATGAGTCATAAAGTCATGATAACTTTGAATGAATCCTTCTTTGAAACTAAAGAGAAAGTTTCATGGTAGTCAATGTCTTCCTTCAAAATGAAACCTTTATCCACAAGTCTAGTCTTGTATCTCTCAACATTACTAAAATAGTCCCTTTTGGTTTTATAAACTTATATGTAGTTAATAGTTGCAGCTCTTGCTAGAAATTCAACAAGTTCCTAAACTTAATTGTTACCAATAGATTTCATTTCTTTATTCATAACATTATACTACAATTCAGACTTTTTACTTTGCATGGCTTGTGAAAATGTGCAAAGATCATCTTTATAATTAACATCAATCTCTTGTAAGTATACAAGATAGTCATCAAAATTTATAAGTCTCTTTAGTCTTGAAGATCTCTTAAGCCCATCATTTTGTGGGTTTTTATTATGTGATTTAGGAATTACAAATAAGTTAATTGCTAGTGCTCTTATACTAGAACTTACATCCATAAAGTAGAATACATTTTTGGAAATAAAGAATACATTTTTTTAATACTTTTATCCTGCCTAATTCTCAAATTCTTCTTTAAAAAGTGAAATAGAATTTTGAAAATATGGAACACATGCACTAGAAAGACTTTTTTTTGTCTACCTTTAACAAAGAAATTACCCGTTTTGCCCTTATGCACACCATTTCACCAAAATAGGATATGTAATTCACATTTACAATGTGTCAATTTTTACATGGCCAAGTGGTTTTTCTATTCTCAATAAATAATTTAAAAAAAAATCAACTTACAATGCACCTTTTGAATGCAATATAATGAATTTATGTAATAATGGGCTCTCCTTATTTTTCATATTTATGGTATTAACCTTATTTGATTATTATACCATAAAATTTAATTGCCAAGGACTCAAAAGCCTCTATTAATTCAAAAGCTTCCCCCATTCTTGACAACTTCACCCGAGAGAGAGAGAGAGAGAGAGAGAGAGAGAGAGAGAGAGAGAGAGAGAGAGAGAGAGAGAGAGAGAGAGAGAGAGAGCGAAAGAGAGAGCATAAGGTAGGGAAGAGCTCTTTGATAAATCCATAGTTTCAATTATCATTTGAAATTCCATTGGATTCCAACAAAAATTATATAGTGAAATAATGAGATAGAATTGAGCCTTTATGGGTGGAATATTTCTCTAATTTCCTCTTGATATTTAAGCTCTATCTTTTCTAGTTCTCTTCTCAAATCTTTATTATCCTCCTCAGAAAAAGTGGAAATATTGCTAAGATTACTGTGGGTAACACTATTATTGCTTATGTTCATTAATTTACCCTTGTTATCTGATGTTGCACGCATCTCTATTTCTTTCAGAAAAACAATAAAGGCTTTTTTCAACCCTTGCTTATCAAACTATATAGTTGCAAATTCCATAAAGAAACATGAATGGATAGATAGCTTTTTACCATTTAACTCACTAAATGTTGTAGAAACATGGGACATTCTTGGAAACATAAACTTTAGTCATTGTTAGATGTTGTTGTTTGGAATCCTTAGCATGAGATATCATTTCATCAAGTTTAGTAACACTAGGGCATTCATCCATCACAGGCATTGATCCTCCATGAGAGCCAAAATAAGGGCAACATGAAGACCGTGGATGATTGATAGCTTGACAATGATTTTTGGGAAACCCACTTCCTTCTCTCCATTTTCCAATGAATGACAATCCTTATAGTGGTGCCTAAAGGCATCTTTTCTATTTGGAGGAACATGCTCACTATAAAAATCCTCATGTCAGTGCCATGAACTTAAGGGTGCCTATTAATACATATAGAGTCACATAATAGACCAACATCAAACTAAGGAACCAAAGATGAAAATTTTGTCATGTTTAAGGAAACCCCAATAAAAACCATCAAACTATGAACAATCCTAGTCATCCAAGAATCCTAGTAGGGGTACTAACACACCAAAACTCCACTGTATCATAGGAAAAGTTATAACAAGGAAGAGAGAAGGAAAATACTAATTACACTTTTAGCATATGCTTGCTCCATAACGATTACTAAACCAAGATCACCAATTTTAACCTCTGTGTAGTTTCTATTGATAAATATATTGTCACACTTTAGATCTTTGTGCATAATTAGTGGGTTATGACTATAGTGGTAGTTGACAAATTCAACTGTCACGTCGATCAAATTAAGTATTAGGGTAGCCTAAAAGCTTGTAATTAGTGGCAAGATCCTAGTCATCTCCCAATGAACCAATCTATTTTTTGATTATATAATATGAGACTAATTCTAGTAATTCTTGAACCTTGATGACCTATCCTTGATTCCTAAGGATATAAGAATGTATATCTAGTTCGTTAGCCCTAGTTCTAGACAAGATCTCACACTAGACGACTCTGCACTCCTAAAATCTCTAAACGATCTTCTAGATTTGACTAACTATGACTCATGAAAAACCCGTTATTGCATAATTATCATACAATCTAACTAACCTAAGCACTGAAGTTTACTAACCTAAGTAGCAAATCTGCCCCTCAATCTCATTCTAAGCATGACTCAAGTCTCCAATTGGTAGCTCTTAAGACACTCCTTAACTCACCCAAAACCAATCGGTATTATCATATAAGAAATCCTGTTAAGTGACCAAATAAGAATAAGGCTAGAATAAGAAAACCAAAATGCATTCATTCAATGATAAAACATGATCTCTAGGTATATGAGTTCAAGAACCCTAGAGTTGAAATGATTTACACAATCATGGAACAAAGGAAAAGAAATACAAAAATGAGAAGAATGAGTTGTTTTTGTCTGTCCTTCCCCCCCTCTTTATCTATATTCGTTCACCCCTCTTTATCTTCCTTATACTTAATGCTCCCTTGCCCATTCATGCTTGCCTTTTCATCTTCCTTGCACTTTAATGCTCCTTTGGCTGTTCATGCTTGCCACTTCATCTTCCTTGCACTTTAATGCTCCTTTGGCCGTTCTTGCATGCCTCTTCATCTTTCTACCTTCTAGAATTGATTATTCCTTAACTTGGACATTAATCCCAGGTGGTTTGGACATGATTCTAGGATTTAAATTCAGATGGTGGAGTATCATGGCCCAAAACATACAAATTAGCCCAGTTTCCAGCTCCATGGAGGCTCACTGAACTTCACCCATGCATAACTCCATTCAGATGACCTTATCTTTTTCTACTTCCTTCACAAGAGTTGTAGCTCTTTGAGTGAGCTTTCCAAGGACTTAAATTTGGCAGCTAAACTCCTTCCTGTTTAAGAGATATGGCAGAAAAATTAAGCAGTGTACCGTTGATTTGCTCTGTCCAACGCCCCTCTCATGATCAAAATTCAATGTTTTGCCTTGTCCAATTAACTTAGAATTTGCACATAGTTTCTTAGTGGAAGTCATAGCTCAGTCTCTTAGCTATCCATAGAAATTAGTTTTGTTAAAAAAAGACCTCCTGTAACATAAGAAATAATCAAAGTACCTAAATTGCGCAAAAACTAAATTTTGCCAAATTTTTTTGATAATTAGGCATATGGACAACTAAGTGAGAAGCCAATCAAATTACATCATCTAAACTATCAAACATGCATAAAATATTAAGTATGAGGCAAAATATTATGCAAAACTTGGTTGTTATTAGTAGTTTAGCCCCATTAAAATCTATCTTGCCCAACTTTTCATAGCCTCTATGTTCACCTTCTTATGTTTCTTCCAATATCTATATAAAAAATTAAAGAAACTAAATACCTAGCTTATTTTGTCATGAAATTGAATAAATCCTTAATTAAAATTGAGCATAGACTTTGAACTTCTTGTCTCAAGCAAGGTGAACAACTCATTATATTAATAGTCCTTTTTTTATGATTAATCCATGAACCTTAAAACCTATAATATTGCTATACTTCAAAGATTTTATAAGGTGGACTTTAGAGTAAAGCCTCTCTAAGTCTCTAGGTGAGTGCAACACCTCATCAATCTAAATGTAGTTCCATGCCATTTTAATACCATTAACTTAATCAAATGCCTTATAGTTAATTGATCATAAAATAAAGAAGCCCACTTGATTGCATAAGAAAAAACATTGAAGAAAAAAAAATAAAGCATTATACAAATGATAATATTGCTCATTAGTCCAATGGTTGCATATTTCTAAGTTTAGTTTACTATGTTGGTAAACACAAAGCATGTATTATAAATTAATTTATTTTTAAAAACTAATTATCATATTTTCAGACTTGGTCAACTAATCATTTTATACTCAATGGGCTAGTCATTTTATGACTCTTGAATTAGTCGTTATATGATTATTAGACTAATCATTATGTGCCTATGACTAACTATTATTAATGATAATAATGTTAACCATTTATTATCATTAGAATTTATGTTAAATGTTATTACTACACTATATAAGTTATTAAGTCATGATTAATATATATTAGTCTCTTCTTATTATTCTTAAAAAAAAAAAAAAAATTAGATGATGGATACTATTCCTAACAATTCATTACTTATTGTTGGGTTAATCAAAAGATTGTATTATTTCTATTGCGTCACTATTTGTGATGCACATTAGTGGGAAGGTTTGTCATAGCATAGGAGAATAAGTATTAACCAGTTGTATTAGAACAATTCATGATGAATCGCCACAAGAGTTAATGGATGAATACTTGTCATGTGGTGAGCCTAGTATGTAAAATATTTGAAATCATCTCAAGTACGACTTGTTGTCGTAAAATTTGATGCAACTTATATGATACTTTAAACTGGTATGTGTTTTATGTTATGTAAACAGAAGTTTTTAAGCAACTCAAGTAAAGATACTTAATTATTACATGACAAACAAAATAGCAATTATTTTGGTCATCTTCATATTATTGGCATCTCACTCATTTATTGATATCATGAAAGGTTGGTGAGCATTACACTTTTTGACTAGATCATAATAATATAGTTGCATCTTTGTTATTAATTTTTCTTGCAAAAGGATAATCATGCTTGTTTGTTCTCATAATTTTTCCTAGAACATGTATAAGGGATTGTATTAATGACATATTTGGATATGCAAAATGCAATTATGTGAAATAGCTATTACTTGTAAGGTAGCAAATTAAGGTTGCTGGAAAGGGTGCACTTATATACCTTCACGGGGCATTGATTTGGACCATAAGTTTTATGCTTACACCTCATTATAGTATTTTATAGTGAATTTATGTTATATTGGAAGAATATAATGATGTTAACTAAATCTTTGATTCAAATGAGATGTGTTCACCTTTAAAGATGAAGTAGTGGCTTAAAAGCCTAATAAACAAACAATTATTACTTAATATACATTAGATCTAAGTTTATAGTTTTAAATATGGCAAATGTAAAGACAAATTGGCTAACAAATTTTTTAATAGATATTTTATCATGGGTGAAACTAACATTATAAGTAGTAATATATTGTGATAACCAAGCTTGTATTACTTGTGTCAAGAGGAAATCATATAATTAAAAAAATAAATATGTTTGCTTAACTGATGAATTAATAAAGCAAATTGCTTAATGATAAAGTGATCACTTAATTTTGTATGGTTGGAGATGAATTGAAATGATCCTTTAACTAAATCATTAAGCTAAAAATTAGTGCAAATTACATTAAGGAGAATGAGACTAATACCTATATAAAATGGTCAAGAGGGATGGAAATCTAACCTATATGATAGGAGATCCCCTCAAATAGGTCTATATGAGTAATAACATGTCACTAATTAAACTTGGATGCACTATCAAAATTATAATTCTATTCCTATGGTGTATATAATGCAATAATTCTAATGTTAAAGATGAAGTTATACTCTTAATGAATTTTATAACACTTATGGGTGGTGTGTTATTGAAATGCACACTTAATAGATTTAACCATATGAAAGTAAAGTGAGGTCATTCTTATAAGATCCTAAGTAAGACCTTTAGAGCTCTCATAAAAATAAATTAGGCAAATGTATTGCCTAATACTATCAATTACGTTAAATAATATGATTTTAGAAAATATAACATATAGGCAAATTCATTGATATTCATAAAGAAATTATAGTTCATAGAAATTTTTATTTCACCATGCTTTTAAGTATTAATGTTTGTACATCATAATCTCTAGTTCATAACCCAAAAGAAATCAAAGATGATATGTGACATTTTCATTAATTAACTCGGCAAAATTAGTTTTTTAAAAAATCATTGAATTGTTTTAAATTAGTATAATTTGAAAGGCTAATGACTATCCTTTTAGACTTGGTCAACTAGCTATTTTATAAACATTGGGCTAATCATTTTATGACCATTAGACTAATCATTATATGACCATTGAACTAGTCATTATGAATTATAATAATGCTATCTATTTATTACCATTGAAATAAATGTTAAACATTATTACACATTCTAAATTATTAAGTTATGACTAATATAAATTAGACTCTTTCTTTTATTCTAAAAGAAAGAAAAAAAATGATAAGTATTATTCACAATAATTTATTACTTACTAGTAGGTTAATCAAAGGATTAAAGTGTTTCTTTTACCTCATTATTTAAAACGTACATTAATGGGAAGGTCTATTATATCCTAGAAAGATACCTATTATAACCTATTGCAATAAAACAATTTGTCTATTAGGGTGGAAACTATCATTAAGGATAGTGTCTAGCACACTTTAAACATAATATCCTTTTTAGCTAATTTACTTTTGTTGCAAATTTATATTGTTTGATTAATTATTTTTCCAATAACACAACCCAACATAAAGACAATACCATTAATGATTACATGAAGATTAGAATTACAATGCATAAAAACACAAAGTTAATTGTTTGAGACAAAATAAGAAAAAGGATACACTATTTTCAAAGCGTCTTTACTAAGAACCTCTAATCATAAATTGTTAAACATTATCTGCAAATAATACAAGTACAAGTTAAGAAAAAGAAAGGAAAATTCAAAAAAAATATTACTAAAAATCAATATTAGTTGAAGCTTATCTAGATGTATCAATAAGTTAGATCAACCTCCATAACATCTAGATTTAGAGGTTCAAAAAGTAAACTATTTTCTCTCATATTTTCCATACTATTGTATCACAATATCATCTATACACCTCAATATTAAAAAAAAAAAAATTGAAAAGAAGGAAATTTGAATTATATGTAATAATTATAACAAAATTAAGTAATTCAAAAACTTTAAATCAAAATTATAAAACTTAAATTAACCATAAATTTTTTTATAAAAAAAAAGAAAAAAAACAAAGACATAATTTGGAAACATAGAAATTAAACTAAATTTCCTTATATTTAAAGAAATTAAAGAAAAAAAATAAGAAAAGTAAACTTGAAACAAAACATTGAATTAAAACATGATACTAATTTAGGGGGATACTAATTTAGGTTTATGAAATAGAAATTAAATTGTTTTCAAGGAAAAGCAAAGCTCCTTCTTTAGCTTCTCTACTTGTGAGAAAGAAAAGTGAAAGATACAAAACCATAGATTCCTATAAGTGTAGCATCGATCATCTTCTAAGCTAAACTATTTTTGCTCTCCTCCATAAAGTGAGAAAAACCTCTATTTATATGTATCTTTCTATTACAAGTTCATCAATAATATATTGATTTTGTTAAATTTATAACAGATGGTTTCATGGGAGACCAACATTTGGTGTGGATTAAAATACCATTTGTCCTTTGGTATTAGGTCAAGAGATAAAAGATTTCTTAATATGAGAAATAAAAAAAAAGTTTTAAAAAATAATATTTAGTTAAAAAATAAGAATTTATTAATAATAATAATATTATTATTATTATTATTATAAGATAACAATTCTAATTAAAAGATAAAAGAGTTGTGTACTTCTTTTATGAAAAAGAATGTCGTACCTTCGATCAAATCTATTTGTATAATATAACATTTAGTTGTACATGCTTTCGTAGAAAAGACTAGGGTGGAGCCTGTCATTTAGTTGAGAGCTTGGGGCACGCGGTCCGCTTAGTAATGAGCCTGATCATGATAAGAAAGCGAGTTTATTGGGCTCTGAGCCTCTAGACTTGTTTTAGGCCTATCCTTATCGAGATTATTAGCAAAAAAAATTTTTTTTAAATTCTTAGTCCAATAGGATTCCTTCTACTTATTTAGTAATCAGAACGTGGCTATTTAACAAAAATCCTATGCCTCTAGGTGGGTGCATCAAATTAACTTCAAGCTCTAAAGACAATGTACCATTAATTTCTTGTTACATTAATTTAAAATTTCACTTCAACTTAGAAAGTGAGGTTTGAATTTTTAAATTTAACAAAATAAGATAATTTTTGTGAATTTTAGTTTTTCTATAAATAATTTTTTATAATGGTCTAAAGAAGTATGTGCAAAAATTAAACTAGACATATAAAAAAGTCAAAAAAAATTCCTGTTCGTCTCTTTTGCATGTCTTTTATATATAAATTTTCAACTTTCTTGATGCTTTCCAGCTTTCAGATTTAGTGAGCATACAAGTTGGTCCTTCGTCCATGTGCTCACTTGCGCAATTTTTTCCACTTTTTCCTGCTTAAACAATAAAAAAGTTTTTGAGCACGAGTAACAAGTACATTATATTAATGATTTTGTATATAATTGTACTGAAATGTTATTTAATTATTTTAGTATTTAAATAATTAATTTTTTATAATAAATATTAAATGAATATATTAATTAATTATTTTAATTTTAATTTATAAATATTATTATTATTATTTAAATATATATTTTTTGGATTAATTTTGATTCAATAATTTTTTTATGTATTTAAAGAAATTAGGTGAAAAAATTTATTTTGAAAAATCACTTGAGTTTGTTGGGAGGAGTTTTTGTTATAAATGGAATTTGAAAGTCAAATCTCATCTTCTCATTTGCGACTTCAAATTCGCGTCTCCCGTCAGGCGGATACTAGAAAAATTAGATCAATTGAAGTATCAAATTGTCGAATCCAGGATATCACAATCACACGGCCGATGACGCCTCTTTTGTCCATATTGTGAGACTTTGACTTCACATGGACTTTTCTTTTTTTTTTTTCATTTTGTTTTTAGGTGTAAACAGACATCATATACAGACTTTGAAAACTCTCAAATTAAAAAGATGACTAATGACTACTATCACAAATTTTAAAAATTAATAAAAAAAATTAGTTATATAAATTCAATTAATTGTAATTATATATTAAAAAAATCAGGGCCTTTTCTAACGCGGCGAATTGACTCCTAAACCATTGTAATTCAAAAATCTTTTAATAATAATTTAAAAAAAGAAAAGAGAGATATATATACTGACGTGTTGACTGGTTCATAGACGACTTCACGCATTTTGAATTGTAGCGAGAGAATGCTTCTTTTCAGTTGACTTGCTTAGTATATGTGTCTTCCGTATTGTAATTAGCCGAGGAGGAACACACAATATACCTTTCATGGCTTCTCTCATCATATTCTCTCTTGTTCTCTGCTCATTTTCAATAGCCGCAGATGCTCAACAAAGGCAATTCAACATTAGGCTAGGTTCTTCTCTAAAACCCAACACCAAAAACTCTTCATGGGTGTCACCTTCTGGTCTCTATGCCTTTGGATTTTACCCTCAGGGCAATGGCTATGCTGTTGGCGTCTTCCTTGCTGGAATTCCCCAAAAAACGGTAGTGTGGACTGTTGAGTTAATTAACATATTAAGTGACCCTTATTTAACGTATGACCCAAAATAATGGACGGCTTAATGTGATGGTTTGTTAAATATAACGGTGGTTTGGGTTATTGGGTTTAAAATTCCTCTGCTCTCCCTTCTGACAGATAACCATTACAGATAGGGAGAATCTCCCTATTTTCAAGGTAATGGTTGCTGGAAAATGGATGAATATATATATATATTCATTATGGACATTTTCTGCTAACTCTCTCAACAATCAGAGAAAAACGTAAAGAACAGAAGGAAAAAGTAGGAAAAAAAAAATAGCGTACAGTAACAGAACGTGAAGGATTCTTATCTCTGCTACCGGATATCAGAATAATGGAGAATGATATGTTGTTCTGATTTCCTTTTTTTTTTTGGTTTTGTTACAGTTTTATTGCTAGTATTCGTATCAAGAAAGGATTCTGTATGATAGAGACAAGAAAAGTTTAATAATTTGGTATCAGAGTCAGGTTAACGAATACTGAAATTTATTTTACTTTTAGTTATTTGCACCGAACTATTTTTGTTTTGTTTTGCGGCAAACGGAAAAACGTCTGTTAAATTTATTTTCCATGTTTTATTGTTTGCTATGCTTAACGGATGATGACGGCCGGCGTTGAAAGGGGAAACACCGGTCATGTAAATTTGCACTGCTGAAACCACTGGCGTCGAAAAAAAAAAAAAAAAAAAAGGGGCCGGCCACGAGGACTGTACACCGCCGGAACCCGAACGGTTCCGGGTATGGCGGATCAGCTCCAATGAAGGCTGTGTCTCCGTTGTCAGTGGGAGACCCGAATCGGTCCGGTCTGGTGGGCATGACGGAACAATCTCCCTGTGAGGCTGATGCTCCGGGTCGGGCGTGGGTCTGGTGGATGGCTGCTGTCGGAGATCCGACCCGAACAGGTTAGTTCACCCACGTTCGCCTGGTCGGAGGCGACGTCTGGGAAGAGCCGACACACGGGGGTTGGCTGCCGACGGCGACTCCCTTCAAATGAAAGCCATCGGACGTTGCCGGGAAGAGCCGACGGCGACTTCCTTAAAACGGCAGAATGGGGCCTGACTTCCGGGCATGGCTGTCGGTCCCTGGTCGGAGGCGGGTCTCCGTCGATTCGTCAGAGACCCCGATAGGAGGCAGCACGCAGGCAGCGCCTGCGGTAGGTGGTGTTACCACCGTCGGTCTCCGATCGGAGGCAGCACACAGGCAGCGCCTGCGGTAGGTGGTGTTGCCACCGTCGGTCTCCGATCGGAGGCAGCACACAGGCAGCGCCTGCAGTAGGTGGTGTTGCCACTGTCGGTCCCCAGTCAGAGGCAGCACGTGGGCCGTGCATGGTCCCTGGTCGGAGGCAGCATGCAGGCAACGCCTGCAGTACGGTGGTGTTGCCACCGTCGGTTTCTGGTCGGAGGCAGCACGCGGGCTGTGCCGGCAGAGAAAAAAAAAATTAAAATTACCTAAAAAAAAAAAGAAGGTTTATTAAAGTCACGTCAACGTGAATCAAATATTGAAAGCCTGTTGGTCACCAAAGTGACCTAGCTTGAAAGGATTTGAATTGTTAATCGTGAATTTTCAATTATTCATTTTTAATGCTAATATTATATACATGAATAATTGTAGTTATTAATTATAAGGCTAGGAGATCATTCAAAGATGGATCATTGCCTATAATTAATGACACTGAAAGGGGATTGATTGATGTACTGAGCAAACATAATTACATATCCAAAGATAACATTCATGTTAACTCTAGTATTATTGATTAACCTATTAAAGTATATTTAAATTAGCATTATTATTGATTACAGTTATGTGTTTGAGGATCACCCAAAGGTGAACTTAAATATATAGTTAAAGTTTATAATGCATGTGTCTGAATTCATTAGAGTTTACTCAAAGCATTAACATGTAAATTTGGATTATGTTTGCAGCTTCTAATAACGTTTTCGCCTTGGGCAATGCAATGATCAAATTCAATGGGCTGAACTATGCAGAATGGTCTGAGTATATTCAGTTTTATTTAGGTGTTTTGGGCTTGGACTTAGCAGTCATTTCGGATGAAAAGCCTACAGCCATTACTGGGACCAGTACAGAATCTGATAAGTCTTTTCATGAGACTTGGGTACGGTCCAATAGGCTGAGTTTGCATTTGATGCGAATGACGATGGCTGAAAATGTCAAGCCATCAATGCCTAAGACGGAAAATGCAAGGGAATTTATGATGAGAATCAAGGAATACTCTCAATCAGACATAGCTGATAAATCCATTGTAGGAACCCTGATGAGTGAGCTGACGACCAAGAAATTTGATTGGTCACGGCCTATTCATGATCATGTGACCAGTATGGCTAATCTAGCAGCAAAGTTGAGAACGATGGGTATGGATGTGAGTGAATCTTTTTTGGTTCAATTCATCATCAACTCACTGCCTCCTGAATTTGGCCAGTTTCAAGTGAATTATAACACTATTAAAGAGAAATGGAACTTTCAGGAAATTAAGGCCATGTTAGTTCAGGAGGAAGGGAGATTAAAGAAGATGAAGGATCACTCCATTCATCTCACTGTTCGTAATGATGCTAGTGGTAGCAAGTCTAAATCACATCACAAAAATAAGAAGAAGGACAAAGCCTCCATAAAAGTTACTGGAGGTCAGATCCAAAAGGATCAGAAATGCTTCTTCTACAAAAGGATGGGTCACTTCAAGAAGGATTGCCCAAAAAGGAAGGCTTGGTTCGAAAAGAAAGGTATGTACTGTATATCAGTATGTTTTGAATCAAATATAATTGAAGTGCCCAATAATACTTGGTGGTTAGACTCTGGAGTTACTATTCATGTGTCACATATTATGCAGGGATTCCTTTCAATCCAGCCCATAACAGGAACTGATAAGTTCCTTTATATGGGAAACAGAATGAAGGCACGAATAGAAGGAATTGGGACGTACAAATTGATCTTGGACACCAAGTGTCATCTGGATCTAGAAAAGTGTCTCTATGTTCCTGAATATGCTAGAAATTTAGTTTTTGTTGCAAAGTTGGATGGAGTGGGATTTAATCTTAAGATTAGAAACGGTACATTTTCATTGTATAGACATTCGTACTATTATGGATGTGTACTTTGGTTGATGATTTGTACCGCTTTAATCTTGATGCTATGTATGCTGATTCTCTATTTCTTGTTGAGCATGGTATAGGTAACAAACGTAATGTGCATGATGATTGTTTTGCTTTCTTATGACATCAAAGATTGGGTCATATATCCAAAGAAAGGATATTGAGGTTGGTGAAAAGTGACATCCTGCCTCAATTGGATTTTACTGATTGGGATGTGTGTGTTGATTGTATAAAAGGGAAACAAACAAGACACACATCGAAGTACCCAGCCATGAGAAGTAATGCGCCTTTAGAATTGATACACACCGATATTTGTGGCCCCTTTGACATTCCTACATGGGGTGGTAAAAAATATTTCATCACATTCATAAATGACTACTCATGGTATTGTTACTTATATCTACTGCATGAAAAGTCCCGGTCAGTAAATACCCTGGAGGTATTTATTGATGAAGTGGAAAGGCAGTTAGATAGAAAAGTAAAAGTGATTAAGTCAGACAGGGGTGGTGAATATTATGAAAAATTCAATGAAAGTGGACAATGTCCTGGTCCATTTGCAAAATTTCTTGAAAGTCGAGGCATATGTGCACAGTACACAATGCCTGGTACACCACAACAGAATGGTGTAGCGGAAAGGCGGAATCGCACACTTATGGATATGGTTAGGAGCATGTTGAGTAACAGTACTGTACCTTTATCCTTGTGGATGCATGCATTAAGAACTGCTGTATATCTGCTGAACAGGGTTCCCAGTAAGGCTATCCCTAAGACTCCTTACGAGTTATGGACAGGCAGGAAACCCAGTTTGAGACACCTCCATGTTTGAGGTTGTTTAGCATAAGTAAGGATATATAATCCACATGAAGGAAAGCTTGATGCAAGGACCATTAGTGGTCACTTCATTGGCTATCCTGAAAAGTCTAAAGGATATAGGTTCTATTGCCCTAACCATAGCACAAGAATAGTTGAGTCTGGTAATGCTCGATTCATTGAAAATGGCCGGTTCAGTGGGAGTGGGGAATCACGAAAGGTGGATATTAGAGAATTACAAAATGAAAGATTCACAGTGAGTACTCCTACTCAAGGTGTTGTCCCCACACCCAGTGTTTCTACTCAAATTGTCTCGAAACACGCAAAGTGAACGCA
Organism: Rhizophora apiculata; assembly: GCA_037832385.1. Lineage (NCBI taxonomy): Eukaryota > Viridiplantae > Streptophyta > Magnoliopsida > Malpighiales > Rhizophoraceae > Rhizophora > Rhizophora apiculata. Next base: position 6,888,328 of record CM075425.1, read on the forward strand.
TAAGAGATGAACCAAGTGACAATGTGCAATTTACAAATGAACAAGTGATACCACAAGAAATGGCATTACGGAGGTCTACGAGACAGAAAAGGTCGGCTGTATCTAATGATTATGTGGTTTACTCACTTGAGCATGAGTCAGAATTGAGCATTGATAAAGATCCAGTCTCATTTCAACAAGCCATGGAATGTAATGATTCTGAAAAGTGGTTCAATGCCATGAAGGAAGAGATGAAATCGATGGATGTAAACCAAGTCTGGGAACTAGTAAAGTTACCAAAAAGACCAAAACGAGTTGGTTGTAAGTGGGTCTTCAAGACCAAGCGAAACTCGAAAGGTAATATCGAAAGGTATAAAGCCAGACTGGTTGCCAAAGGTTTCACTTAAAGGGACGGTATTGACTATAAGGAGACTTTCTCTCCAGTCTCTAAGAAAGACTCCTTGAGAATTATTATGGCTTTGGTGGCTCATAATGATCTAGAGCTTCACCAAATGGATGTAAAGACCGCCTTTTTGAATGGTGACTTAGAAGAGGAAGTGTACATGGACCAACCTGAAGGTTTCACCACCACCGGGTAGGAAAATTTGGTGTGTAAATTAAAGAAATCGATATACGGACTGAAACAGGCTTCCCGACAATGGTATATTAAGTTCAATGATACCATTACGTCATATGGCTTTGTAGAGAACACCGTTGATCGGTGTATCTATATGAAGATTAGTAGGAGTAAGTTCATTATATTAGTCCTATTTGTCGGTGACATTCTTTTGGCCGCTAATGACATGGGTTTGTTACATGATGTTAAGAAATTTCTCTCTGAAACTTTTGAAATGAAAGATATGAATGAGGCATCTTATGTGATTGGAATAGAGATATTCCGTGATAGATCACAAGGATTGTTGGGATTGTCTCAGAAAGGGTATATCAATAAAGTATTAGAGAGATTTAGAATGGAAAATTGCTCTACAGGAATAGTTCCAATTCAAAAAGGGGACAAGTTCAGTGAACTGCAATGTCCAAAGAATGATTTGGAATGGAAAACAATGGAATCAATTCCTTATGCCTCACTGGTTGGAAGCCTGATGTATGCGCAAACATGTACTCGGCCAGACATTAGTTTCGCTGTTGGAATGTTAGGCCGATATCAAAGCAATCCTGGAAAAGATCATTGGAAAGCCGGAAAGAAAGTGCTTAGATACTTGCAAGGCACCAAAGATTATATGCTTACTTATAAAAGATCAAGTCATCTTGAAGTAGTAGGCTACTCAGATTCAGACTATGCTGGATGTGTAGACTCGAGGAAATCTACATTTGGTTACATGTTTCTCCTAGCTAGAGGAGCAGCTTCTTGGAAAAGTGGGAAGCAGTCTGTCATTGCTACTTCCACTATGGAGCCTGAATTTATAGCATGCTTTGAGGCTACTATTCATGCATTATGGTTGCGAAATTTTATCTCAAGGCTTAGTTTGGTCGACAGTATAGAAAAGTCGTTGAGAATTTACTGTGATAATTCCGCAGCTATTTTCTTCTCTAAGAATGATAGGTATTCTAAAGGTGCAAAACATATGGATCTGAAATACCTATCTGTTAAAGAAGAAGTGCAAAATCAAAGAGTGTCTATTGAGCACATTGGCACTGAGTTGATGATAGCGGACCCGTTAACTAAAGGTTTGCCACCGAAAACATTCACTGGACATGTTGATCGGATGGGCATATTAGACAGGTCCTCATTCTCTTGAAAGTCAATATTTTGTACTACTCATATCATTGTGACACTCATTAATTCAATTAAGGTCATGGTTTTGCTTGTGCTTTGTTGTCTCTGTTTAGTTGTATACAGTTATAGTTTGTGAGATAACTAATAGCATATATGGACATGACAATTTAAAGTTTCAATATTTCTCAGTAAAGTTATTATGAATTATAATGATTATGTGATACATGGAAGGAATCATGTCACTGAAAGATGTGTGACCGCCATGATCCAATCGTTTTAATTCAATCAAGTATTGTGATTTGATGATCTTTAAGGATTGTGCACACTTATTTGTTATTGATTCATCAAATCATAACAAGGGTCAAGTGGGAGATTGTTGAGTTAATTAACATATTAAGTGGCCCTTGTTTAACGTATGACCCAAAATAATGGACGGCTTAACGTGATGATCTGTTAAGTATAACGGTGGTTTGGGTTATTAGGTTTAAAATCTCTCCGCTCTCCCTTCTGACAGATAACCGTTACAGATAGGGAGAATCTCCCTATTTTCAAGGTAACGGCTGCTGGAAAATGGATGAATATATATATGTATTCATTATGGACATTTTCTGCTCTCTCTCAACCATCAGAGAAAAACGTAAAGAACAGAATGAAAGAGTAGGAAAAAGAAGAACAGCGTACAGTAACAGAACGTGAAGGATTCTCATCTCTGCTACCGGATATCAGAATAATGGAGAACGGTATGTTGTTCTGATTTCCTATTTTTTTTAATTTTGTTACAGTTTTATTGCTAATATTCGTATCAAGAAAGGATTCCGTATGATAGAGACAAGAAAAGTCTAACATGGACTGCCAGGCGAGATGACCCGCCGGTTTCTAGTGACGTTACCTTGCTCTTCAGCAGTGATTCAGGCCTTGTCTTGCGATCAGCTCAAGGCCAGAACACTAACATTGTTCCTGCTTCGCAATCGGCTTCTTCAGCTTCCGTTTACGATTCGGGCAACTTTGTCATCTATGATTCTAATCGGAAAATCATATGGCAGAATTTTGAAGACCCAACTGATACTCTTCTCCCAGGTCAACGTCTCCAAGCAGGAACAGAGCTGGTTTCTAGTGTTTCAGAGACTGACATGTCAAAAGGAATTTTCTGCATCAAGATGCAACGCGATGGAAATCTTGTACAGTATCCTGTGGAAACTCTAGATACAGCCGAGTATTCTTACTGGGCATCTGGGACTGATGGAAGTGGTGATAACGTGACACTGAATCTTGATCCTAATGGCCATCTATACCTGCTCAATGCCACAGGCGTCAACATTAAAGATCTCGAGCAGGGAGGTAATCTCGCAAATGAGACAATATATTTGGCAAAAATTGATGCAGATGGCATTTTTAGGCTCTATTCGTATAATCTGACAGAGAATGGCAATTGGTCGATTGCCTGGTCTTCCACAGGAGACAAATGCAGTCCAAAGGGATTGTGCGGTCTTAATGGCTATTGTACGTGAAACGATCTGGAACCCCGATGTGAATGTATTCCAGGATTTTCTCCTGTTCACCAAGGAAATCGGTCTTCCGAGGAATTTTGTCGCTGAAAGTTGCAAAGAAAGAGAATGTCAGCACCCAATACAGCATTCAGGAGCTGGCCAATACCGTCTGGCTAGAAAATTCATACTCAACTCTCTCGTCAGCAAGCAAAGGAGACTGCGAGAAAGCCTGCCTAGAGGACTGTAACTGTGAAGCGGTATTTTACCAGGATGGGCAATGCAAAAAGCAAAGTCTCCCCTGGAAATATGGGAGAACAGATCCAGGTAATTCAAACTCAGCTCTTTTAAAGGTGGGCATGCTGAAATCAGTCTCTGACCCTGGCATGGACCGAATTGGGCCTCGAGACAACAGAAGCAGCAAGAAAAATCTCAATAAACAAATCTTAACTATCAGCTTTTCATGGGTTGTTTCGGTGCTCGTTATGTTAGACTTTTCTTGTCTCTATCATATAGAATTTTTCCTTGATATGAATATTAATAATAAAATTATAATAAAATCAAAAAGAATAGAAAATCAGAACAACATACCGTTCTCCATTATTCTGATATTCGGTAGCAGAGATGAAAATCCTTCACGTTCTGTTACTGTACGCTGTTCTTCTTTTTCCTACTCTTTCCTTTTGTTCTTTACGTTTTTTTCTGATGGTTGAGAGAGAGCCCAGAAAATGTCCATAATGAATATATATATATTCATCCATTTTCCAGCAGCCGTTACCTTGAAAATAGGGAGATTCTCCCTATCTGTAACGGTTATCTGTCAGAAGGGAGAGCGGAGGGATTTCAAACCCAGTAACCCAAAACCACCGTTATGCTTAACAGACCATCACGTTAAGCCGTCCATTATTTGGGTCATACGTTAAACAAGGGCCACTTTTATGTCAATTAACTCAACAATCTCCCACTTAGCCCTTGTTATGATTTGATGAATCAACAACAAATAAGTGTGCACAATCCTTAAAGATCATCAAATCACAATACTTGATTGAATTAGAACGATTGAATCATGGCGGTCACACATCTTTCAGTGACATGATTCCTTCCATGTATCACATAATCATGATAATTCATAATAACCTTACTGAGAAACATTGAAACTTTAAATTGTCATGTCCATATATACTATTAGTTATCTCACAAACTATAACTGTATACAACTAAACAGAGACAACAAAGTACAAGCAAAACCATGACCTTAATTGAATTCAAGAGTGTCACAATGATATGAGCAGTACAAAATATTGACTTTCAAGAGAATGAGGACCTGTCCAATATGCCCATCCGTTCAACATGTCCAGTGAATGTTTTCGGTAGCAAACCTTTAGTTAACGGGTCCGCTATCATCAACTCAGTGCCAATGTGCTCAATAGATACTCTGTGATTTTGCACTTCTTCTTTAACAGATAGGTATTTCAAATCCATATGTTTCGCACTTTTAGAATACCTATCACTTTTAGAGAAGAAAACAGCTGCGGAATTATCACAGTAAATTCTCAACGGCTTTTCTATACTGTCGACCAAACTGAGCCTTGAGATAAAATTCCGCAACCATAATGCATGAATAGTAGCCTCAAAGCATGCTATAAATTCAGCCTCCATAGTGGAAGTAGCAATGACAGACTGCTTCCCACTTTTCCAGGAAACTGCTCCTCCAGCTAGGAGGAACAAGTAACCAAATGTAGATTTCCTCGAGTCTACACATCCAGCATAATCTGAATCCGAGTAACCTACTACTTCAAGATGACTTGATCTTTTATAAGTAAGCATATAATCTTTGGTGCCTTGCAAGTACCTAAGCACTTTCTTTTCGGCTTTCCAATGATCTATTCCAGGATTGCTTTGATATCGGCCTAACATTCCAACAGCGAAACTAATGTTTGGCCGAGTGCATGTTTGCACATACATCAGGCTTCCAACCAGTGAGGCATAGGGAATTGATTCCATTGTTTTCCGTTCCAAATCATTCTTTGGACATTGCAGTTCACTGAACTTGTCCCCTTTCTGAATTGGAACTATTCCTGTAGAGCAATTTTCCATTCTAAATCTCTCTAATACTTTATTGATATACCCTTTCTAAGACAATCCCAACAATCCTTGTGATCTATCACGGAATATCTCTATTCCAATCACATAAGATGCCTCATTCATATCTTTCATTTCAAAAGTTTCAGAGAGAAATTTCTTAACATCATGTAACAAACCCATGTCATTAGCGGCCAAAAGAATGTCATCGACATATAGGACTAATATAATGAACTTGCTCCCATTAATCTTCATATAGATACACCGATCAATGGTGTTCTCTACAAAGCCGTATGACGTAATGGTATCATTGAACTTAATATACCATTGTCGGGAAGCCTGTTTCAGTTCGTATATCGATTTCTTTAATTTACACACCAAATTTTCCTGCCCGGTGGTGGTGAAACCTTTAGGTTGGTCCATATACACTTCCTCTTCTAAGTCACCATTCAAAAAGGCGGTCTTTACATCCATTTGGTGAAACTCTAGATCATTATGAGCCACCAAAGCCATAATAATTCTCAAGGAGTCTTTCTTAGAGACTGGAGAGAAAGTCTCCTTATAGTCAATACCATCCCTTTGAGTGAAACCTTTGGCAACCAGTCTGGCTTTATACCTTTCGATATTACCTTTTGAGTTTCGCTTGGTCTTGAAGACCCACTTACAGCCAACTCGTTTTGATCTTTTAGGTAACTCCACTAGTTCCCAGACTTGGTTTACATCCATCGATTTCATCTCTTCCTTCATGGCATTGAACCACTTTTCAGAATCATTACATTCCATGGCTTGTTGAAATGAGACTGGATCTTTATCAATGCTCAATTCCGACTCATGCTCAAGTGAGTAAACCACATAATCATTAGATACAGCTGGCCTTTTCTGTCTCGTAGACCTCCGTAATGCCATTTCTTGTGGTATCACTTGTTCATTTGTAAATTGCACATTGTCACTTGGTTCATCTCTTATGCGTTCACTTTGCGTGTTTCGAGTATCAATTTGTTGCCCTTGCATGTCACGTGACTGTGATGCAACAAAAGGAACAACAATTTGAGTAGAAACACTGGGTGTGGGGATACCACCTTGAGTAGGAGTACTCACTATGAATCTTTCATTTTGTAATTCTCTAATATCCACCTTTCGTGATTCCCCACTCCCACTGAACTGGCCATTTTCAATGAATCGAGCATTACCAGACTCAACTATTCTTGTGCTATGGTTAGGGCAATAGAACCTATATCCTTTAGACTTTTCAGGATAGCCAATGAAGTGACCACTAATGGTCCTTGCATCAAGTTCTCCTTTATGTGGATTATATATCCTTACTTTTGCTGAACAACCCCAAACATGGAGGTGTCTCAAACTGGGTTTCCTGCCTGTCCATAACTCGTAAGGAGTCTTAGGGACAGCCTTACTGGGAACCCTGTTCAGCAGATATGCAGCAGTTCTTAATGCATACATCCACAAGGATAAAGGTATAGTACTGTTACTCAACATGCTCCTAACCATATCCATAAGTGTGTGATTCCGCCTTTCCGCTACACCATTCTGTTGTGGTGTACCAGGCATTGTGTACTGTGCACATATGCCTCGACTTTCAAGAAATTTTGCAAATGGACCAGGACATTGTCCGCTTTCATTGAATTTTCCATAATATTCACCACCCCTGTCTGACTTAATCACTTTTACTTTTCTATCTAATTGCCTTTCCACTTCATCAATAAACACCTCCAGGGTATTTACTGACCGGGACTTTTCATGCAGTAGATATAAGTAACAATACCGTGAGTAGTCATCTATGAATGTGATGAATATTTTTCACCACCCCATGTAGGAATGTCAAAGGGGCCACAAATATCGGTGTGTATCAATTCTAAAGGCGCATTACTTCTCATGGCTGGGTACTTTGATGTGTGTCTTATTTGTTTCCCTTTTATACAATCAACACACACATCCCAATCAGTAAAATCCAATTGAGGCAGGATGTCACTTTTCACCAACCTCAATATCCTTTCTTTGGATATATGACCCAATCTTTGATGCCATAAGAAAGTAGAACAATCATCATGCACATTACGTTTGTTACCTATACCATGCTCAACAAGAAATAGAGAATCAGTATACATAGCGTCAAGATTAAAGCGGTACAAATCATCAACCAAAGTGCCAGATCCATAATAGTATGAATGTCTATACAATGAAAATGCACCATTTCTAATCTTAAAATTAAATCCCACTTCATCCAACTTTGCAACAGAAACCAAATTTCTAGCACATTCAGGAACATAGAGACACTTTTCTAGATCCAGATGACACTTGGTGTCCAAGATCAATCTGTACGTCCTAATTCCTTCTATTCGTGCCTTCATTCTGTTTCCCATATAGAGGAACTTCTCAGTTCCTGTTATGGGCTGGATTGAAAGGAATCCCTGCATAATATGTGACACATGAATAGTAGCTCCAGAGTCTAACCACCAAGTATTATTGGGCACTTCAATTATATTTGATTCACAACATACTGATATACAGTACATACCTTTCTTTTCGAACCAAGCCTTTCTTTTTGGGCAATCCTTGTTGAAGTGACCCATCCTTTTGCAGAAGAAGCACTTCTGATCCTTTTGGATCTGACCTCCAGTGACTTTTATGGAGGCTTTGTCCTTCTTCTTATTTTTGTGATGTGGTTTAGACTTGCTACCACTAGCATCATTACGAACAGTGAGATGAATGGAGTGATCCTTCATCTTCTTTAATCTCCCTTCCTCCTGAACTAATATGGCCTTAATTTCCTGAAAGTTCCATTTCTCTTTAATAGTGTTATAGTTGACTTGGAACTGGCCAAATTCAGGAGGCAGTGAGTTGATGATGAATTGAACCAAAAAGGATTCACTCACATCCATACCCATCGTTCTCAACTTTGCTGCTAGATTAGCCATGCTGGTCACATGATCATGAATAGGCCGTGACCAATCAAATTTCTTGGTCGTCAGCTCACTCATCAGGGTTCCTATAATGGATTTATCAGCTATGTCTGATTGAGAGTATTCCTTGATTCTCATCATAAATTCCCTTACATTTTCCATCTTGGGCATTGAGGGCTTGACATTTTCAGCCATTGTCATTCGCATCAAATTCAAACTCAGCCTATTGGACCGTACCCAAGCCTCATGAAAAGACTTATCAGATTCTGTACTGGTCCCAGTAATGGCTGCAGGCTTTTCTTCCGAAATAACTGTTAAGTCCAAGCCCAAAACACCTAAATGAAACTGAATATGCTCAGACCATTCTGCATAGTTCAGCCCATTGAATTTGATCATTGCATTGCCCAAGGCGAAAACGTTATTAGAAGCTGCAAACATAATCTAAATTTACATGTTAATGCTTTGAGTAAACTCTAATGGATTCAGACACATGCATTATAAACTTTGACTATACATTTAAGTTCACCTTTGGGTGATCCTCAAACACATAACTGCAATCAATAATAATACTAATTTAAATATAGTTTAATAGGTTAATCAATCATACTAGAGTTAACATGAATGTTATCTTTGGATATGCAATCATGTTTGCTCAGTACATCAATCAATCCCCTTTCAGTGTCATTAATTATAGGCAATGATCCATCTTTGGATGATCTCCTAACCTTATAATTAATAACCACAATTGTTCATGTATATAATATTAGCATAAAAAATGAACAATTGAAAATTCACGATCAACAATTCAAATCCTTTCAGGCCAGGTCACTTTGGTGACCAACAGGCTTTCAATATTTGATTCACGTTGACGTGACTTTAATAAACCTTCTTCTTTTTTTTTTATTTTTTTATTTTCTCTGCTGGCACAGCCCGTGTGCTGCCTCCGACCAGAAACCGACGGTGGCAATACCACCGTACTGCCCTGCATGCTGCCTCCGACCAGGGACCACGCACGGCTTGCGTGCTGCCTCCGACCGGAGACCGACGGTGGCAACACCACCTACTGCAGGCGCTGCCTGCGTGTTGCCTCCGATCGGAGACCGATGGTGGCAACACCACCTACTGCAGGTGCTGCCTGCATGCTGCCTCCGATCAGGGACCGACGGTGGCAACACCACCTACCGCAGGCGCTGCCTGCGTGCTGCCTCCGATCGGCGTCTCTGACGAATTGACGGAGACCCACCTCCGACCAGGGACCACGCACGGCCCGCGTGCTGCCTCCGACCGAAGACCGACAGTGGCAACACCACCTACTGCAGGCGCTGCCTGCGTGCTGCCTCCGATCGGGGTCTCTGACGAATCGACAGAGACCCGCCTCCGACCAGGGACCGACGGCCATGCCCGGAAGTGAGGCCCCATTCTGCCGTTTGAAGGGAGTCACCGTCGGCAGCCAACCCCTGTGCGTCGGCTCTCCCGGACGTCGCCTCCGACCAAGCGAACGTGGGTGAACCAACCTGTTCGGGTTGGATCTCCGACGGCAGCCATTCAACAGACCCACGCCCGACCCGGAGCATCAACCTCACAGGGAGACCGTTCTGTCATGCCCACCAGACCAGACCGATTCGGGTCTCCCACTGACAACGGAGACACAGCTTTCATCGGAGCCGATCCGCCATACCCAGAACCGTTCGAGTTCCGGCGGTGTACAGTACTCGTGGCTGGCCCCTTTTTTTTTTTTTTTTTTTTTTGACGCTAGCGGTTTCAGCAGTGCAAATTTACATGGCCGGCGTTTCCCCTTTCAACGCCGGCCGTCATCATCCGTTAAGCACAGCAAACAATAATACATGGAAAATAAATTGAACAGCCGCTTTTTCGTTTGCCGCAAAACAAAACAAAAATAGTTCGGCGCAAACAACTAAAAGCAAAATAAATTGCAGTATTCGTTAACCAGGCTCTAATACCAAATTGTTAGACTTTTCTTATTTCTATCATATAGAATCTTTCCTTGATACGAATACTAGCAATAAAACTCTAACAAAACAAAAAAGAATAGGAAATCAGAACAACATACCATTCTCCATTATTCTGATATCCGGTAGCAGAGATGAGAATCCTTCACGTTCTGTTACTGTAAGCTGTTCTTCTTTTTCCTACTCTTTCCTTTTGTTCTTTACGTTTTTCTCTGATGGTTGAGAGAGAGCCCAGAAAATGTCCATAATGAATATATATATATTCATCCATTTTCCAGTAGCCGTTGCCTTGAAAATAGGGAGATTCTCCGTATCTGTAACGGTTATCTGTCAGAATGGAGAGCGGAGGGATTTCAAACCCAGTAACCCAAAACCACCGTTATACTTAACAGACCATCACATTAAGCCGTCCATTATTTGGGTCATACGTTAAATAAGGGTCACTTTTATGTCAATTAACTCAACACGTTATGCTAGCAATTTTAGCAATAGTCATTGGCAGATGGCATTTACACGCTTATAAAATCATTGACAGCTGCAATGTCCCGTTTAATGAGCAAGTTTCTATTAGATCGTTCACCTACGCAGAACTGGAAGATGTGACCAATGGTTTCCAGGAAGAAATCGGCAGGGGTTCCTTTGGTATAGTTTACAAAGGGCTAATATCAGAAAGTCAGGAGTTTGCAGCTGTCAAGAGAGTTTTAGACGAAGGGAAACCAGAATTTCAGACTGAGATTAAGGTTATTGCAAAAACCCATCATAAGAACTTAGTTCGCTTGCTCGGTTACTGCATCGACGGACCAAACAGGCTCTTGGTATATGAATACATGAGTAAAGGCTCAGTAGCTGATGTACTGTTTACCCGCGAGAAAAGACCAAATTTCGCCGAGAGATTAGAGATTGGTCGCAATGTAGCACGTGGGATTCTATACGTGCACGAAGAGTGCGAGTCGCAAATCATCCATTGCGATATAAAACCTCAGAACATACCGATGGATGACGATAGGCGACCGAAAATATCAGATTTTGGATTGGCAAAGCTGATGAGGCCAGACCAAACCAAAACTTTCACGGCTATTAGGGGAACAAGAGGGTATGTAGCACCAGAATGGCATCGCAACCTTCCTGTGACTGTTAAAGCAGATGTTTATAGCTTTGGAGTTGTGTTGTTGGAGATCATATGTTGCCGTAGGAACGTTGATCATAGTCTCCCTGAAACAGAAGCCATTCTTGAAGAATGGGTTTACGATTGTTTGGAAGCTGGGGAAATCGAAAAGCTAGTGGGTGAGGAAGAAGAAATAGATAGGAGACAATTAAGGAGGATGGTCAAAATTGGAATTTGGTGCACTCTCAATGAGCCATCTTTGCGCCCTTCGATGAAGAAGGTTCTGTTGATGTTGGAAGGGACGGTGGACGTCCCACACCTCCAAGTCCCACTTCTTTTCTTAGTGCAATGTAGTCTTCGCACGCTTCTATAATGGCCAAATATACATTTGTCGTCAATTTGAAATTGTATTCCGTCTTATAAGCGTTTTTTTTTTTTTTTGCCAATTTTAACATTTAATTAGAGTTTTAAATTTTAAATAAATAAATAATTATTTTAATATTTATTTTATATTTTAAATATTTTAATAATTTTTATGTATTAATAAAATGTGATATATTTTTTTTTCTTATTTATTATTTAATCGTTTATATAAAATTTGTATATACAAGATTATTAAGAAAAAAATAAAAAAAATTTATTTCATATAACTTAAAAATAATTATATTTATATATTTTAATATATAAAATATATGTAAAAAAATATTTTTGATCACTAAAAAAAATAAAATTATTTAAATTTTTAATTCAATTAAAAGTAAAATTTTAATTCCAAAAAAAGAAGAAAAAAAAAATAATTAATGGGCTTGGATTTCCAAGTCTCCCATGTTTTGAGATATTGAAATTGTAAATGAGGGTGATAATCCAATTTGGCCGACAAAAAATTATATTTTCGTAGAAAAAGATGGAAGGTAAATGCAATTACCAAAAGTCCTATGTGGATGATGACCCATTGGTCAAAAGTAATACAAAAGTCAAGATTAATGTGTCCCTAGCTGGTGCAACTCCTGCAAGGGAATTGCAATTGTATGATAATGGGCATCCAAGGAAGAGGGAGATACATGTCTCAGCACCAATGGGTCCAGGGTTAGATAAAATTAGTTGGCACGTAATATAATTTCGGGTGCACAATTAGATGATCAATTGCCTCGAAATTTGGGGAATGTCTTTGCACTGTCAAAAACCTTCAGGTCGGTTGTGCGAGGTTGCAATGATCAAAGTAGGATGAAGACCTGATGTGGTGGGGCCTCATGCAGGAAATGTAACCAGTCGATCATAGAATGAGGCTCAGATGATCAATAAGTGCTTTCTCTTAGGGCTTGTGCTGTTGTAGTCTTAAATGTTATGGGCCAAATGAACCGATCTAGCTCAAGCATCTCTTCATTACCAAACTGCTCTAATATATTGGTGGTTAAGTAGTAAAACCGTGGGTCTTGCTTCTCAAATAAGAGAGATGTGTTCACTTTCAAGGGCTTGCCTAGAGAAATTACTTTGTAGTCTTTTATTTCTAATTATAAGAATTTTTTTTATTGAAAAAGTAAAAGAAAAAATTCACTTTCAAGGCTTTAACATTATTTACATGATTAGTGTTTTTGTCTCGCATGTTTCATGGAAGAAAAGAGAATGATGCATACTATTTTAAGTGATTTTCTTTAGAATTTTCATTTTTTATCCTATATAATGTGCTAGAAACAAGCATTATGGGAAGTGTAGAAGCAGATATGAGAGGGAAACACCATTTGAGATAGTTTTAAGGAAGAGTTTTATTAGTGGAACCAGTTGTGGCCATGTAAGTAACATCATCTTGAGGTCACTAATAATAAAATAATAATTTTTTAAAAAATTTTTTTATTAAAAATTATTAAAATATTTATGTAAATAATATATAAAAATTAGTTAAAAATATAATATTATAAATACTTGTTACATTATTTATTACTTTTTATGTATATTTTGTTATATTTTTTTCATATATATATATATATATATATATATATATATATTAATTATTGTAAATATATATAATTTTTATTAAAATAATTTAAATTTTTAAAAATATATATATTATTTTATTGTAAATAATGTCACGTTAAAATTATCCACATATGAGATAGGTATGAAAATCACATCACATAATTGTTTTCCTTTTAAGATATCATGATTTAAAGGAAAGTTAAGTTCTCTCTCTATTACTTTATCTTATTTTATAAATCTCAACCTCTTTCTTTTGACTAGCAATGATCATTATAAAATAAAAGAAAATATTCTTACTTTAACCATGAATATTGTACTATTTTCCAAAAGGAAGATTGGTCTAAGATGTAACACATCAGTTACTATTTTTTTCTTTTAGTTGATCATACTTGCCTCTAAAAAGCTACTCACTACACATCAATAACATGTATTTTAGTAAAAGAAAATAAAGTTCATAATATATGTGAAGGATAAGACAATCAAATTGTTATTTTTCCTTGGTCTCCCTAGTAATAAATTTGGCATACTCTTTAATCCCTTAAGTCTCTACTCTCTCTTTCTCCATTATATTTTTTTCTTTTCCTTTTTCAAATTAGTTGTTAGATGCCCATATAACATGCTTACTCTTTTTCTTTTATTCCCTTTTTGGCTCTATTTATATTTTTCAAATTGAAAATTTAATATTTGGATGATTAAATGTTGCATGAAATTTAAAAATAAATTCTCCCAAATTTCAGCAAGACTAGATCAATTTTGTCATCTCCACATGCCACTAGCTATATATCTATAACTTGTAGCAGAATTTGCTCTAGGATATCAAAGGATTTAGGCTTTGCTTTCAAAATATAAATTGCATATCTAACTCATATCTTTAATTTATCATAAGAATATCATCAATCTAAATTATAGGTAAGAAGTTATGTCTATAATACTCCAACATGTCAAATCAAAATAATTTTTTTCATTTTAATACATGGTGCATAGATTTGCAATATCCTCTTAATGCATGTGTTATGGAGGTGCAACACTGCATTGATTCTCCTTTTGAATGGCATGTACATAATTCTTTTGGCCTTTTATGAAATCTTTGATTATTTTTCTTGTATTTCCACCATTGAGTTCCATATTACCCCATAAAGACAATTTTACAATATTTAGTGAATAATCATGCTTATAGAGATATTGTTATTACAAAAATCACTAATTTAAAGACATGAAATTGTATATAAAAATAAGTTTATCGAAGTACCTTTAGAATTTGGCTTGTTAAATATGTACAATATTAAGTATTTTCTTTTGAGATGTAGTATTTGATTACAATGAAGTCTATATATGTGAAGATTTACTTAAAATTTTTTTGGGTTATTTCCAAGTCCTATGATTAATAATATCATCTGCTAGGAAAACAAAATTTCATAAGAAAGTATACATAAAATCCTGAAGCCTATAAAAAACTGATCAAGAGATAAGATTAATGATTATTGATACCACTTTTAACTTGAGGATTTATATGTGTATAAGTGTGTGTGTGCGCACGCATGTGCACGTGCTTATGTATAGTTTTTTATAAGAAATATATTTTCAAGTTAACCTACACTTAATCAAAATTAAATTTATTGATTTTTAAAGTTCATAATCTAATTTTTAAATTAAAAAAAGGTAAAAATTAATATATATAATTGAAGGATAAGAATAACTTGGTTTACTTTGTTGCTAATATCATAAGCAATATGACTTATATGACCTATTATTGTGCAAAAGGATTTGGGATCTAAGGTCTAAATTTCATGTTAATATTATGGCTATTGTTAATCCCCAAAAGAACACATGGCTAGCTACAACTTTTTTCTTGATTTAATTATTATGGGGAAGAAATTATACAAGTAGGCACACCAATCGAGCATAAAATGGCACAAGAAAACTCATAAACACAAAATATAGGAGCCTAAACTTTGGAAAACTGAAGATACAATGGCCAGAAGGATAATGTTAGTTCTTAACTCTTTATATAATAAAGAATGAGGAACTAATTTAAGACATTTGGATTTATACTCAACATGGAATTGCTTGTTTCTTAATCTTTTGTTTGCCTTAAAAGAGTTCAATGCCTCTTGTTGTCCTTATCCTTATTTATATTTAATTCACTACTAATATGATTCAACTACCTAATATTTTTGTTTACCATAAATAACTACTTTCAATAGTATTAAAATTGAAAAATTAGAAATATTTTTTCCTCTCTCAAAAAACAAAAAAAAAAAAAGAATTTAGGATTTTTTTCTCTTTTTAGAAATTATTTTCTTTAATTATGAGTATTTACATTATATAAATTATAAATATATATGAAAAATTATTAAAATGAATTGAATAAATTATAATATATATTATATTATAATTAAATAAATTGAGTAAATTATGTTAAAATTATAATTCTATTAAAATATTAAAAAAGACTACATATTTATTATTAAGTTAATATTAATTTTTACAAATTATCAAAATTTAATTGAGAAATATAATTTCAATTAAATATTTAAATATTTTACAACTAATCAAATATTGTTGTGGAAGAGTTTCATGTTCTTTTTTTCTCAACTTTAGTAATTATAATATATATATACACTAAATTAGACCTATATGATCCATAAATTTATATTTTTTTATTTAAATGGGAAAAATAAAAATACACTTAAATTGTGACTATTTTTTCTTTTAATAAAGTAAATTTAAGATTTTTTTTCTCTTTAGGAAAATTAAAGGGGAAAAAAAAGTTTAAATTATGAGTTTTTTTTTTCTTTTTTAAGAAATAAAAGTGGAAATGCTTTTTTTTAAGGAGTAAATTCTTTTATTATCAATTTGAATTTCTAGATTGAAATTTTCAAAATCAAATTTACTTAATAAAAAATGACAAAAAATGCAAACCACACAATATTGAAAAACATGTTGGAAATAAGTAAGAAATATACCCAATTCTCTATGAAAGCAAAGACCTATATCAAACTCGAATTGGTTGAAAGGTTAATTATACATACAATAACAAAAAGAAAGAGGTATATCTTATCCTTCAATTTCTAATAACTTGAATTGGTAGAAGGGTTATTTATATATACAATAACAAGAAAAAGGATGTATATCTTATCCTCCAATTATTAATTAAAATAGTACTAAGTTATTTGAACTGATTTTTTATGACCTTTATGAGTTATACCGTGAATTGTATAACTTGTTTTTGAGAGCCTAATTATAAACACTAACCTTGAAGAAAAATTGATCAAGTGAAATTTAATTGAAAAGACAATAAATTTGAAGAAAAATTGTTTGGATGAAATCTAGTTAAGAGAAAACAAAATACTAATAAGACATATTAAGCATACTTATAATTTTAAAATGTGAAGAAGAAAATTGAATATATATTGAAATCTTAATTCTATTACAATATTAAAAAAATGATAAATAAATTATTAAATTAATATTAAATACTATAAATTGTGAGGATGTATTAAAAAAATTCTAAAATTAAAACCAATGTCACCACATAAGTATTTCACCAATATATTTTTTTTAAATTTTTGTAATTATATATTGCATATGGATATATATATATATATATATATTAACTATCATTTTATAAATAAATATTAATATTTTATATTGTTATTATAAATTATAACAAAGGATTGTCTTTAAAAAGAAAAAACACATAAATAATAAGAAGTAATTAAACATTTTAAAAATATAGCAAAAAAATTAAATCCTTTTTATGTGTAAAAATTTACAATTAAAAATAAAAAATAAAGAAAATAATTATTTACACTAAGGACTTTTTAACATAAAATTTTGATATTATATTAATAAATTGATTAAAGTAAAAGTTTAAATTAATGACTAAGATGAAAAAATGAATCACATAAATAGAAAAAATGAAATCATCTTATATGTGGATCTTTCATTTAATAATTTAATTAATATACTTCTTAAATATGATAAATTACAATGGTTTATTTAACCATTAGACTATGCAAAAGGTTGCTATAGTAATTAATTTTTCTCCTTTTGTTCTTTTTTTTTTCTTTTATTACAAAAGATTTTTATTTTTGGGTTTTAATGGAGACAAAATGTTTAGTACAAAGGAAAACAATGACATAATAGAACCCCTTGGCCAAGATACTCTTATCATATTGTCATGAAGAAATTATCTACGGGGCATTAAGACAACATATGGAAACCCAACTTTTGAGTAAAAGCCCAACTAGGTAACCAATTTGCAACTTTGTTCCCCTCCCTTAAAACATGAGCCATCTGCACTAGCCTTTCCCTATTCCCCAAGTCCTTACAATTATTGGACAAGATTAAAAGTTGGGTGTGTGAAGAAGACACCCTCTTGAATGCAAGTCAGAGCAACCGAGGAGTTTCTTAAATTTGGATGATATATTCACCCATTACATTATGCTGTGAGACTATAATAATTAGTTTCATTCCTTAAAAGAAAAAAAAATTAAGTGATGAATTTTTTTTTTTCCTTTTAGAAGTTTATCAAATCATAAAATACATTATAAAAATATATTTTTTTTCATTTTTGTAAATTTAACAATCTTTCCCAAAAGTAAAATTTGATACTTCAATAATAAAATTTAAATTTTTATTTATTGGAGTGTCTTTTAAATGACAATGATTAGATTTTTTCTTTTTTACATATTGTCATTTATTAAAAATAAAAAAATAGTATTGACCGTGATATTGGTGGACGTTCACTTGTAGTTTGGATTTGAGATTTAAAGCCTACAAGAAAAGAAAATTAGAGTTTGATGTCCTTTTTAGCATAAGCATTCTTACACTCAAATCAGTATATGGGTAATTTAGAGATTTTTTTTTTTTTTTTTGGTATGAGCCCTTATTTAGAGAGAGAAGGACTTAGAGTGACATATTTTTTGTTGGAGATATTTTAGGCCTCTTTATTTGTATCTTAGTGGAATTTTAGTGTTGATGGAAAGATTGATTGAATTTATTGAAGTGTGCTAGTTTGAAGCTAAGAACCTAAGTTGACGGGAGCTTAGGGCATGTGGTAAGCTTAGTAACCAGCTCAATCATGTTAGGAAGGCAAGCTTGTTGGGCTTTGAGCCCTAGACTTACTATGGTCCAAGGAAATAGACTTGGTATAATTGGCAAAAATTAAATTAAGACTTTAAAAAAGTCAAAAAAAAAAAAAAAACAAAGATCACATTCATCTTTTTTGCATGCCTTTAGATGTAGTTTTTCAACTTTTTTGGTGCTTTCTAGCTTCCTGATTTAGTGAGTATACAAGTTGGTTCTTTGTCCATGTGTCCACTTGCACAATTTTTTCCTCTTTTTCCTGCTTACACGATGAAAAATCTTTTTAGCATGTAAACATATATATAAGTAATAGGCAAATTATGTTGAGAAGTATCATACATAGTTGCAGTGAAGCTTTGCTCAAACATATTAATATTTAGGTGGTGAGTTATTTTTCATAAAAGAAAATGAAATGAGCATGTCAACAAGTATTCATTAGACTTAATTTATAAGTGTAATGATTAATATTTATGTGATGTACTTCTTTTGAATTAAAAAATAAAAATAAAATTTTATAATTATTTGTTAAATAAAATCTTTTTATTGAATTTAAGTAAAATTTTTTTTTTCTTTAAAAATTAATTCAATTAGTTGAAATTTTATTTATATATGAAATATGAAATTTAAATCTCAAATCTCACTATAAATTTTTAAATGTGGTTACTCATATGTTATACCTAATAGTTGAAATTCCATGACAATTGGACTTCATGCAATTGCTAATTCATTTTGGAGTGTCCCCATTAAGTGAATTCTAGAAAATTTAGATCAATTAAAGTATCAAATTATGGAATTGAGCTTACCAACATTGCACAACTAACAATGCCTTTCTTGTCCAAATTCTGAGACTTAGATTTTGTAGACTTTTATTTTTAATGAGCATTCTTCATATATAGATTTTAAAGGCTCTCAAATTACAAAGGTGACTAATGACTATTATTACAAATTTTGAAAATTAGTGCAAGTGATTAGTTGTGCATATTTAATTAATTGTAATTATATATTAAAAAATTAAAATATATAATTAATATAATAATAATAATACAATGTATAAATATGTAACTCTACAACTAATAAGCCTTAAATTGTTGACCATGTTTATCTACCCATACCGTTGAATGAAAAGTTGAAAGGTTCGAAGGCACTCCACCTTTCTCAACTTGGAAGACCCGATAGGCCCTACGAAGCTCTATTGCCATTTGCTACTCTCCTAACCACAAGAAAATTCCATGACAGTGGCCTTCTAAAATGTGGTGAATTGACTCTTACCATTGTAATTCAAAAAACTTAGCAAATTTTTGTTTTAGGGACGTCTGGACATAACTTGAATTAAATATCTAACATATACTATAAATATTTTCAAGTATTACATCATGGTCATTATATGAAAGTGAGAATGATAGGACTTGAATTTATGATATTAAAATTATGATAGCTTAAAAAAATTTTCTTTTAATGATAATTAAAAAAATAAATAAACATAGAGAAAGATTTATACAATTTGAACTGTAGTGCAAGAATGCTTTGCTTTAATTGACTTGCCTATATATATATATGTCTTTCATATTTTCATAAGCTGAGGAGGAACACACAATATACCTTTCATGGCATCACTCTGTTACCAAAGCCTTCTAATATTAGTGAGAATGGACTATGAGACTTCATATCATTAGAATATAGGCCTTGCTTCTTAAATAAGAGAGAAGCCCATGTAATGTGATGATGCTATGGAATAGATTCTTATGGCTGTGGAAGGCAATACACTTCCTTTTTCATAACTTATTTATGAATTATTTAATTTGGAAAATTTTTTTAAGCATAGCTAGTCGAGA
>CM075425.1:6909000-7085334 GCA_037832385.1 Rhizophora apiculata
TATATACACACAGATACATTAAATTAGATTTATACGATTTATAAGTTTATATATTTTATATATTTTATTTCAATGAGAAAAATAAAATATATTTAAATTATGAATATTTTGCTTTTAATAGAGTAAATTTTAACATCTTTTTTTTTTTTTCTCTTCAAGAAAACAAGAAGGGAAAACAAAATGGATTTAAATTATGAATATTTTTTTTTTTAAGAAAAAAAATTGGAAATGTTGTTTTCACTTTTTTGAAGGAGTAAATTATTTTACTATGAATTTGAATTTCTAAATTGAATTTTTTGAAGTCAAATTTACACTATAAAAAGAAAAAAAATGCAAACCACACAATCTTGAAAACATGTTGGGAACAAGTAAGAAATATACCCAATTCTTAGTGAAAACATGAACCTATATCAAACTCAAATTGGTTGAAAAGCTAATCATACATACAATAACAAATAAAGAAGATATATCTTATCCTCCAATTGTTAATAACTTAAATTGATAGAAGGGTTAATTATGTAAACAATAACAAAAAAGAAGGTATAACTTATATTAAGTTGGCGGCTGAAGTCTCACACCAGAAAATTAAGTAAAGTTGACTGATTTTATTTTTTATAAATAAAGAGTAATATAACGTGTTGTAAATTAACACAAAAAAAAAAATTAAGGGAGTTAAAACTCCATAAGCTTTTAGTCCATTATTTGGACTTTTGTTAACTGGGCTCACAAAGAGTTCTTTTTGTATTATCCACTTTAGTAATATTTACTCCCATTTTCACCTGTGGGCGTAAGTCAAATCAACTGAACCACATAAAATTAGTTATCTCTTGTTTTTAGTTATTTTTCTTACTTTTGTTATTGTCTTTAAGGGCTATAACCTAAAACTCATCCCCCAACAAACTGGTATCAAAGCCTTGGTTTGGTTCACTAGAAAAATAGCTATTATGACAATAACTAAGTATTATTTTAAGAAGTTCAATCGAAGTGTCAACTTCGGAATGTGGGAGTTGAAGATAAAGGCCATGCTGGTTCAAGATAGTGTCGACATAGTGTTGCAAGGGAAGTAGAAAAAGCCAAAGAAGATGTTAGATGAGGAGTTTGCTGGTCTTGACAAAAAGGTCAGATCAGGTATCATCTTAAATCTTTTTGATGAGGTTTTAAGAGGAGTAGCTACTGAGGTGACTGCTAAGGACTTATGGGAGAAATTAAAGGCTTTATATATGAAGAAAATCGTAGGGAATAAGTTTTATTTAAAACAAAGTTCATATATGCGTTGTATGCTGGAAGGATCATTTATATGGTCGCATTTTGATAAATTGGATTCTTTGCTTATGAATTTGAGTAATATAGATGTTCATATTGAGGATGAGGATCAAGTCTTGTTATTATTGTATTCTTTTCCCCATTCATTTAAGCATTTCAAAGAAATAATGCTTTATGATAAAGAAACTATTTCTTATAAAGAAATTAAGTTTATTTTGAAATCAAAAGACCAAATCGACAGGGATATAATTGGGGAGATTAGTAGTGGTCAAGTTGACAACTTAGTGGTTCAAGGCAGATCAAATAAGAGGGATGCAGATAGTCAGAGGTCTAATAGATTTTAATCCAAATATAAAAATTTAGTATGCAATTATTGTAAAAGGAAAAGGCACATTAAAGCTAACTGTTTGAAGCTAAAAGCCAAGGACAAGGATAAATACAAAAGAAATGAGTCAATTCAAACTAGTGTTGTAGAAGATGAGAGTGACAAAATCATTTCCTTTGCTAATGATAAATCAAGGTTTGCTCATGAATGGATCTTAGATTTTGGTTGCATGTACCATATGTGTCCCAATAGGATTGATTTTCCACCTATGAATCTGTTGAAGATAGAGTTGTTATGATGAGCAATGATGTAGCTTGCAAAATTACTGGAATTGGTATGGTTATAATTAAGACTCATGATGGTGTTATGAGAACACTTACACAGGTCAGACATATTCTAGAATTGAAGAAGAATCTTATCTCTTTAGGAATACTTAAGGCTCTCGGCTATAAGTACATTGGTGAAGGTGGAGTTTTGAATGTCAGTAAAGGTATTCTCATTGTCATGAAAGCTTGCAGATTTGGAAATTTGTATATTTTACAAGTAATTACAATTGTGGGTGTTACTGCAATCTCTACAAAGACAGATATTATGAAGTTATGGTATATGCGATTATGACACATGAGCGAGAAGGGTTTATCTATGTTAAGTGAAAGAGGCCTTTTGTATGGACAATATATTGGGAAGTTGGATTTCTACAAGTATTGTATCTTTAGGAAGTAGAAGCGTGTTAGTTTCAAATCTCCAACAATTCATAAGACAAAAGGCACTTAAATAATATTCACTTAGATCTTTCATTAATGATTATTCAAAAAAAGTTTAGATTTTCTTTCTGAAGTACAAAAATGATGTTTTCCAAACATTCAAGAAGTGGAAAACATTGATTGAGAAGCAAATAGTAAAGCAAATCAAGTGGCTCAAGATAGATAATGGCTTGGAATTTTGTGGAGGTGAATTTAATGAATTTTATGAAAATAAAGGCATTGTTCATCATCATACAGTCAGGATGACTCCTCAGTAAAATGGTGTTGCTAAACATATGAACAAAACTCTTTTGGAGAGAGCTTGTTGTATGATATCCAATGTTGGTTTATCAAAAGACTTTTGGGTAGAGGTAATCTCTACAACTTATTATATCAGTAATCGTGCACCTTCAGCATTTATAAAGTTCAAGACTTCAGAAGAAGTCTTGTTTGGTACTTCTCCTAATTACTCTGATTTGAAAATATTTGGATGTCCTATATATATGTATGTAAATGATGGGAAATTAGAACCTAGAGCTAAAATGTGCATTTTCCTTGGGCATGCATCTAGAGTGAAGGGATATCGTTTATAGTGTCCTGACTCACCAAAATTTGTGATTAATAGAGATGTTATATTTGATGAATCCTCTATGTCACATCCAAAAGGAAAGTCTTTTATGCCTTCTGATGTAGGTAAAGGTGACAGTGCACATAAGTAAGTGGAGTTTAAAGTTGTGAATCGAGATGTTGAATAGTGGGATCCTCACATTCAGTTAGATTCATCAGATATTACAGATTCCTCTGAAGACAAAGAGGAGGATAATTCCATAGCCAAAGATAGAGTAAGAAGAGAGATTTAACCGGCATAGAGATATAATGACTATGTTGCTTATACTCTTTCAATTGCATAGGGGACTAGTGAAAATGGTGAGTCATCCACATATTCAAAAGCAATTTTAGGTGTTGACTCAGTTAGGTGGTTGGTTGCAATGAATGAAGAAATAGAATCTCTCCATAAGAATGACACATAAGTTCTTGTGAAACTGCCTTAAGAAAAAAGAATGACATTATATTGCGTATCGCTTGATTAAATATACTCATTTTTGTGTGGTTAGTCATCCTTATACTACTGTTAGTATTGCTTAAGTTTTTCGTTGACAATATTGTGAAGCTCCATAGTGTTCCTAAGTCTATTATCAGTGACCAAGATAAAGTCTTCACCAGTAATTTTTGGAAGGAGTTGTTCCATTTGCAAGGGACGTAGTTGAATATGAGCATTGCTATCACCCACAGACAGATGGACAAACTGATGTAATCAAAAGGTGCTTAGAAAACTAACTTTATTGCTTTGTAAGTGACAAGCCAAAGAATTGAGTAAAATGGAATCCTTGGGCTAAGTGGTGGTATAATACCACTTATCACTCTTCTACATAGATGTCCCCATTTCAAGCAATTTATGGTCAAGCTCTACCTACTCTTACAAGGTATACAACTGGATCATCTCACATGGATTAAGTTAATAAGGACTTACAAGATAAAGACAAGTTGCTTCAACTTCTAAGAGACAACCTTGTTACAACCTAAGCCCGTATGAAGTAACACGTTGATATGCATCATATAGAGCAAGAGTTTTTAGTGGGAGATTGAGTTTATTCCAGACTCCAACCATATTGACAATTGTTCATCATTGTTCACTCAATGAAATTATTTCCTCGCTTTTTTGGGCCGTATCAAATTCTTGAGCGCATTGGTCCTATTGGCTCCTGTCTTTACCAATAAAATAAAAAATACATCCTAACTTCCATAACTCTTGCTTGAAAAGGAAAGTGGGAGAAGGTGTAGTGGTACAAAGCCAACTACCTAACATTACTTCCACTAGAGAGGCTAACGTTTAACTACAAGCCACTAGACCAACGTATTGTTAAATGTCAAAATTTAGTTGTTGTCCAAATCCTAATTCAGTGGAATAATCTCCCTATTGAGGATGTCACTTGGGATTCTATCATTCTCTTGCAAAGTGATTCCCAAA
This sequence comes from Rhizophora apiculata, assembly GCA_037832385.1. Taxonomy (NCBI): domain Eukaryota; kingdom Viridiplantae; phylum Streptophyta; class Magnoliopsida; order Malpighiales; family Rhizophoraceae; genus Rhizophora; species Rhizophora apiculata. Next base: position 6,913,361 of record CM075425.1, read on the forward strand.
CTTTATTGTTGGTTAGCCTTAAGGACAAGGTTGCTTTGAAAGGTGGAAGAATGATGCGATCTCCTGATGTGGTCTCCATAATTTATGCAAGTTATAATTGTCTTTTATTAATTTTGAATTAATAGGTGTAATTATGTATGTAATAATAATTTTTCAAATATATATATTTGTAATACCCTACGACTTTTAAAACCAAACAATCAATAATATTATTAAAGTGTTTACCTTTTCAAAGGTCAATCCACTTAAAGATATCATTAGAGGTTGATCCCTCCTTATTTTCAAATCCACAAAGCTCAATCCTTACTTCCATTCCCAAATTCCCAAACCTTAGGTTCTCAACAGGCAACATTGATTGCATTCATAATAGATTTTTGCTTCTTTTTAATCCCGTAGCTGATCACTCTCTTCACTTAGTTGACTTGGCATTGGCTTTGCCTTTCTTAGCTTGATGCATCTTTTTTCTTTTCTTCTCATTTCCTTTTTCTTTTTTTTCTCATGTGAGTATTAAAGGTAATTAATAACTGCATGTTAACAAGTTAACCTAACAAAGACTAGATGACAACAATAAATAAATATTGTAGGAGTAATATCTTAATCCTAAATAAGCTGAAGTTTTCAAAGCTTTTAGTTGTGCTTGTCAAATTCATGAGAGCCAATAATGATTTTATGCAAATTTTTCTTTTGGCTAATAACACCTGTTTTTCATTCCTCCATTAGGGCTTATTAGTAACTTAACCTTACATTTGTTTATCATAAATGACTTTTCAACTATGATTTAGTTTTTGCATCTTTTTCTTTAGATTTGTCTCTTAAATTGAGACTATCCAAAATAGCCATTTACTAGTTTGAACAGCACTTTCTATAAGAGATAATTGTGCATGGACTATATGATTTTCATGTATGATTGTGGCTTACTTTTTATCCTCTTGTGTAAGTTTTTGTTACTAAAATGCATACAGATGTTTGAAGTCATTGTGGACAAAAAAAAGAAAAAAACATGGTAGGTTCCCAAATAGGATGACCCCGTAAAAAGAGAGTCCTAAAGGATACGCATGAGTCTTAAGGTTGCATAATACATCTCATATTTGCAAGCAAATAAACAAAGGTGCAACTAGAGCCTTTTGTTGAGGATAAGAGCAACTAAACTAAATTTTTCAGATAAAACAAACATAGAACACCTAATAGTGATACCACATGGTACACAAAAGTATGCATAATCTTCCATATGGTTCTTTCACACAAAATATCAAGGGTAAAGCCTGAGTCCTAACTAAAACAATGCAAGAACAAAATCATAGTCATTGAAAATACTGAATCAATTGACCTTGGCATTTTCTCAAACTTATTCTTCCCAAGAACCTATGTGATAAAATTCATCGAAGGATAGATGGTTCATTACTACAAGAGATCGACAAATTAGTGGATGACTCTAGAATGTCAACCATGAAAAAGATATGTTTCACTAATGTAAAAGCATGTGCTATACCTAGATTTGCAAAAAGTAATTTTAAACATATATCAATACAAGATAGATCCAATAATGGAAGGATGAATTAAGAAAACGGAAGATATGAATATGGCTTAATGTTTTGCAACAGCAGGCGTAAAGGAAAATATTTAATAGAGTGGTGTTAGAACTTTGGCACTTTTATTTTAGGGCAAAGTCTCTACTTGAAAATTAATCCTACCATGAAATGGTGGGTATCCATTAAGAAGTTTAAAAAAGAATTGCATCACTGCTCTATATGTTAACTTACATGATTACATTATATTTTCTTTGTATGCTTGAGATTGAACTACAAAGAGGCAATAAACCAAAAGAATGATAACAAACCTACCTTATTGTCATATCTTTAGCATTGAAGAACTTTTAAGGCCATGTACGTTATAGACCCATACACTGTCTCTGCATAGTTGCCTGGATGAACCCTTATGTTTGATGAATGAAAGAGCAACATTAACCCTTGGACTATCTAATATATCTTCTATTAAGCAATAGCAAAGCATTCTTACTTATATCAAAAATGGAGTGAACAAATAATTTTACTTTGTTTTACTAGAATAATCACCAAATAAGATAACATAAGATTTGGTTTTGGTTAAGACCTATCCTTTCTTTAGCTTTATTTTAATAAATTACCTTGAGAAACTAAATCAACAATCTTGAGAACCACATCACCCTCTTGGCTAGATAGTAGAATGTGAATAAACTTCAAGAATATTATTCTATAGCAACAAAGTAAAAGTAGAACTGGTGAATGAAGCATAAGGATGGGAATTACAAGACCGCTAGTTTTAATTCTCCATAGATTATATGATGGTTGTGTAGAACTTTGAAATCAGCCCTTACATCAGATAAATTAATTAGATATAAATATCTAAAGATAATGACAACCTTTGGAACACAACTCAAATGATGGTTACTGTCACCAAGCCAATTTTTCAACTAAAAATTTTAATCAAGTGATGGCACCAAGTCACATTTAGTCTTAGTCAATTTATCACACATAAGGTACAAATACATTTATATGAATTACTTCTTAACCTTTATTACTTTCTCATAAATACAGAGGAATTACCAAGGCCTCTTTACACAAGTGTTTCACTTACTTTTCTGTATGACCCTTAGCTACCACACTACAAGCATTTATAGTGTTGGTAGTTGACACCACCAATTACATAAGGTCATGCATGACTTGGCTGCCAAGCTAATCATGCTTAGTGGGTTCCCCCTCGTTTGGGAGCACTCCCTACTTTTTAGCAAGTTATTGTTGCCCCTTTCAAGCAAAGTAGGCCACCTATTTAGCTTGCTTGGTCAATCATTATCTTTAGTAGCCTATACCCACTTACATGGAAGGAGGTTTTGCCACCTTATCTTTCTAGATAACTCCTAGCTCCCCCCTTCTACCACCAGACCATGCCCCACGAATTAAGAGAGTTTGCCTTCATTTCCTCCTATTCCCATGATGCATGAGTGGCCTTGGGTTGGGTCCATACTCCAAGCTTGTAACCAACCCTATTGCTTGTTAACCTGAGCCCGTACTTGTGCATCAACAACCCATGACTTATCTTACAGCATATGGCCCTCAAGTTGTCAATTTGAACCCAAGTCCATGCACCAACATGGGCTATCACTTGTTAAAGATATGCACTCCCCCTTAAGGAGCATTAGGGCATTTGACCAGCTAATAAAAGGAAACATTGATGTACTTGAGTTATCACACCCTTTCAATGGATAAGTTGTTGCACCAACCAATAACCTGCACTTCTTTTTTTTTTTTGTGTCACCACACACTTTCTTGCCTCACCTTGCTTGCTTAGGAGACCACACCTTCGCCCCCATGCAAGAATTGGTGCAAGGTGTCACTAATTTGCTTATATGCTTCAAGTTAACTAGCTTAAAGGATTAACAAACCACCTTTACTAGTTGAAGCCAATATCCTCATTGGTAGGGTTGATAAGTAGTCTTGGATTTGATTCTTGAATTGCCACAGAGTTGTGTTTCTTTCCTAACTTGCCTCACTCTTTGGAGCATTCCTTCACTTTACCATGTACTCAACCTAGTGATTCTTCTTGCTTTACCCCTTTGTTTGGTGGTCCAAGATTTGTTCCACCTTACGTTGGAACTTTGTTCTAATTGTTGGTGGGACATGTCTCGCTTGTCTCCTTGGAGGCTTGTCCCCATCCTCTTCATGAAAGGGCTTTAAGAAGCTCACATAGAAGGTTGGATGTATTTTCAACCGCTCAAGTAGTTGCAACTGATAAGCAACATTGCTAACCTTTTTTGGCACAACGAAATGATCATCATACTTATGAAACAACCCATGGTGCACAGTTTTGCTACTGATCTTTTTCCAAATTTAGGGGGTTAGTTTCAATAATACTTTGTCCCCAACTTGAAACTTAAGGCCTTGTCTCCTTTTATCCGCATACTTCTTCATACACCTTACTACCAGGTTCAAGCTATCTTGAGCCCCATCAAACAACTCTTGTTTTAAACGAGCATACTTGTAGGTGGCTAGATAGTTTCCTCCTAAACTAGTCCTTGTAATTTCATTAGGAGTAAGGGGCTGGTGCCCCATTGCCAACTCAAAGTGACTCATGCTAGTAAATGAGAAGGGATGAAGGTTGTAGCAAAATTGTGTTGAATCCACCAACTCTAGCCAATTTCATTGGCTAGCAGTCACATAATACCAAAGATATTCCTCTTGCAAGCCGTTGATTCATTCAATTTGGCCATTAATTTGAGGATGGTTGGCATTGGAAAACTTCAATTTTGACCCCAACATTTTGAATAAAGTTGTCCAAAACCTTCTTCTGGCAACCCAAAGTATTTCACCACTTGTTTGTAAAATAACTCAGTAGTTGTTGTTGATTGACATGAGGAAGGGGCTAGGACAAATACAACATACTTGAAAAAACAATCCACCACTACCATGATAGAGCTCATGACCTTTGGGAACTTGCCAATGAAGTTCATTGAAATTGACACCCAAGGTTTTGTTGGGATTGGTAGTGGTTGCAGCAACCTCGCTTCCTTACATTTCTCAACTTTGTCTTATTGATAGATGACACATGTCTTGATGTATGCCTCAACATCGTCTTCCATCTTTGGCTAATGATAGCTACGAGAGAGTAAGGCTATCATCCTTTCCATGTTGGGATGACCTACCCATTGAGAGTCATGACATTCTTGTAGAATCTCCTTTCTCGAACCTACACCTCTTGGAACATACAAATGGTTACCCTTAGCATGTAGAAACCCATCGTCAAGCTAATATCGTCTTACCACACCCTCTTTTACTTGTTGCACCAACTTTTGGTATTCTGCATTGTATGGGGCTTGTGCCCTAACTTTTTCCACCAAGTCACTCTGCACTTGAGTGAGGGCAGCAACAATCTCTTGCACTTGTTGATGACTTAAGGTATCCACCACTTGATTATACCTCCCTAACTTGTGTTCCCACACTAGATTGTACTTTACTAAGAACTCTTGCCATCGAGTTTGCCTCATAGAGAGCTTGTTTTGTGTTTGGAAGAAAGTGTTAGCCACATTGTCAGTGTGAACCATAAACCTAGTACCCTACAAGTAAACCTGCCATGTGTGAAGTTAGTACATTATCATTAGCATCTCCTTCTCATACGCTGAGTACCATTGTTTTACCTTATTAAGTTTTTAGCTTTCATAGGCAACAGGATGGCCCTCTTGGACCAGCACCCCTCCAATAACTTTGTTAGATGCGTCCGTTATCTCATTGAAAGGCAACTTGAAGTTGGGTAGCCTTAGCATGGGTTTTGTTGACATTATTGCCTTTAACTTGTCAAAGGCTTTTAGGTATTGTATGGTCCACCTCCATAGTTGGTCCATCTTAAGTAAGTTCATGAGAGGGGCCACCTTTTTAGAGTAACCCTACACAAACTTCCATTAATAGTTAGACAAACCAAGAAAGGCCCACAACTTTGATACTTTGATAGGGTGCAACCATTCCACAATGGCTTGAACCTTTCCTTCATCCATTTTGACATGCCCTTGACAAATCTTATGCCTAAGGAACATGATTGCCTGCCAAGCAAACTCATATTTCTCCTTTTTTACGTAGAGTTGGTGCTCACTTAACTAAGGCAACACCATCCAAAGGTAGGTTAAGTAATCCTCCAAGGATTCACTATACACTACAATGCCATTAAGATAAATTACCATAAACCAATCAAGAAAGTCATGAAACACATTGTTTATTAGATTACAAAATGTAGTAGGGGCTTTAATCAAATTAAATGGCATCACCCGAAATTCATAAAAGTCATAGCAAGTGATGCAAGTAGTCTTCCCCTCATCTCCTTCCACAATTCTAACTTGTTAGTATCTTGACCAAAAGCTTGGTGAAGAATGATGGTTTCACTAGCTGATCAAACAAGTCTATTATCAAGGGAATATGATACTTGTTCTTCATTGTAACCTTATTCAAGGCATAATAATTCACGCACATTTGTAAGGAGTCATCATGCTTTCTTTGGAATAGCATCGGGGCACCATAAAGAGCTTTTAAGGGTTGAATTAAGCCTACATCCAGCAATTCCATCTATTACTTCCTTAATTTAGCTAATTACATTGGACACATGCAATAAGGGGCTTAAGTTAGAGGTTTTGAACCCAGAATTAGGTCAATCTTATGGTCAATAGTGTGCTTAAGAGGAAGGCACTTTGGCAACTCCAAAGGCATTACATTCATAAAATTCTTTAATAATTTTGCTACATTGTTTGGAATTTCAGTGGATACACCTTCCTTCATCTTAACCAATGCAGCTAGGTAGGTGGCCTTGCCCTTTTTCAACCTTTATTCCACTTGTATGGTTGGAAGTATCCCACTCATTTTCTCACTAGCACTTGCTAGGGAAGTTATCTTACCTGCAATAAAGCAAGGATGGTTCTCATACATGATCATCAATCCACCTAAGTGAGGCATTAAAGCAACTTTTACATGCACAGAGAACTCAACTCGCAAAATGATATGAAAATCATCAAGTGACACAATAATGAAGTTAAGATTTCCAACCCAATCACTAAGGGTTAACTTTATGCCAATAGTCACGCTGAGCACCTCTTGTGCTGACGAATTGACTACCTTCATTCAACTATGACTCTTGGTGACCTTGAGCCCAAGAGTTTTCACCATTTTCTCAGCCACAAAGTTATGGGTGGCCCCAATATTGACCATCACCATCAACTCCCAATCAAAGAGCCTAATTTTCACGTACATTAGGCTTGATTGGGTAACCCGTTTAGCTTAGACAACATTCACCAACTGCAGGGGATTAACATGTGAGGGGCTAGCTTCATTTGATCTACCACTTTCTTCTACGATTATGGCACTTAACTTTTCCCTCTTTGAGCATTCCCTAGCATAATAAGGGTCATTGCATATGAAACAATTTAAATTGGACTTGTTTTTACCTTGCTCTCAAGTAGCAGATTTGCCTTTGTCTTTGCCACTATTGAAGCATTTGTCTTTCTTTTTGCCCTCCTTCTTTTTGCCCTTATCTTTGGGCAACTTTCCACATCACTATTGGAGGGCTTGTTGATCTTGAAATCAATTAAACCATCAACAACGACCATAGTGAAAGGCAAGTGTTTGACTCTTTGCCTTTAAAGCTCGATTTGAGCCCATGATTGTAGGTCCAAAAGGAAGTTGAAGAGCTTGTCTACATCTAACATGTTGTGGATATCAAGCATCAAGGAACTAAACTGTTTCACATAATCCCATACCATGCTAGTATGTTTGAGTTTCTTCAAAGATTCCCTTGCAACCTAGGAGCTCTTAAAAGGAAGGAATTGATTCTTTAGCTCCCTTTTCAAGCTTTCCCATGTCTTAATCTGGGGTTTACCAGCGCTAGCATCATCATCAAGCTTTGTATGCCACCATAGCTTGCCATCTTTGGTAAGATACATGCTTGTGAGGGTCACCTTTTCCTCATCTAACACTTGGGCAGCCATGAAGTATTGCTCCATATCCCACAGGAAATTCTCAATAGATTTGGCATCACGCTCTCCCTCGTAGACTTTAGGGTCTAGCATCTTCATCTTCAATGATGAATTAGCAACCACACTTAGTTGGTTGCTTATGACCTTCTTAAGGACAGCAAGGTCACTTTTTACACCACCAAAGTGAGAAATCCAAGTAGAGTCAATACTATCATAGTTAGCTTGTAAAAGATGTATTGATCTTTCTAGTTCCTTAAGCCTTGTTAGGATTGAAAGGGCTTACTCTTCCTGGACCTTCCTAAGAGCCTTTTCAATCTTTGACACCCACACTGTATCTAGACCTGATCCATTGACCATTGATAGAATCGTGCTCTAATACCAATTGTTACCAGGCTAATTTTTCAACCAAGAATTTTAGCCAAGTGATGACACTAAGTCACATTTAGTCTCAGCCAATTTATCACACATGAGGCATAAACACATTTATAGGAATTACTTCCTAACCTTTATTACTTTCTCATAAGTACAAAGAAATTACCAAGACCTCTCTACACAAGTGTTTCACTCACTTTTCTATATAGCTCTTGGTTGCCACACTATAAGTATTTATAGTGTTGGTAGTTGATACCCCCAACAACCTAGGGTCATAGATAACTTGGTTGTCAAACCAATCATTCTTAGTGGGTTTTCCCTCATTTAGGAGAACTCCCCACTTTCTAGCAAGTTAGTGTTGCCCCTTTCAAGGAGAGTTTGCCACCTCATTTAGTTTGCTTAGGCAATCTTTATCCTTGGCAGCCTATACCCACCTGCATAGAAGGAAGTTTTGCCACCTTATTTTTCCAAATATCTCATCCTAATTACCCTTTTCTGCCACCAGACCATGCCCTATGGATTAGGAGAGTTTGCCTGCATTTCCTCCTATTCTTGTGGTGCATGAGTGGCCTTAGGTTGGGTCCATACTCTAAGCCCATAACTAGCCCCGTTGCTTGTCAACCCAAGCCTGTGTCCGTGTGTCAATAGCCCATGACGTTGTCTTGTAGCATGTTGCCCTTAAGTTGTTAGTCTGAACCTAAGTCCATGCACCAACATGAGCTTTCACTTGTTAAAGACATGCACTACCCCCTAAAGAGCATTAGGGCCTTTGATCGTCTAACAAGAGGAAACATTGATGTGTTTGAGCCATCACACCCTTTCCATGGACAAGGTGCCATACCAACCAACAACTTGCACTTCTCCTTTTTTGTGTTGCCACACACTTTCTTGCCTCACCTTACTTGCTTGGGTGACCACACCCTTACCCCCATGTAAGAATTGGTGCAAGGTGCTATCAATTCGCTTGCATACTTCAAGCTAACTAGCTTGAGGGACTAACAGCTACCTAGCTGTTGCTTGAAGCCTTTAGCAATGTTCTCTTGAACTCTTCCATGGAGTTGTTAAATTCTATTGGGTAGACAAATAGACATAAGAATAGAGAAGAGAGGAGGAGATGAAGAGACAAAGAGGAAATAGGTTGTATTTTTACTCTCATTTACTTCAATTCATTGCATTACATACTTAAAACAATGAAGAATTCTAGTACATGATTTTTCTTATTTCAAGGATCATACCTCAGTCTTAGATTTCCAATAAATCTCAAACTTTTACTTATCAAAAAACATTAATTAGTAAAAAGCAAGTTTACATGCCAATATTTCCCCCCCTTAAACTTGTTCCTCCTCAAGCTTGAACTCCAATTTGCCTCCTCAAGTGCTAAAAAGCTTCAACTTTCAAGGCCTTTGATAATATATTAGCAACTTGGTCGCTTGAGTTCACATGCAACAATTTGACTTCTTTTACCTTAATATATTTTTGTATAAAGTGAAAACAAGTATTGATATGCTTTAAACGCTCATGACGGATCGGATTCTTAGACACAGTAAATGGTTGACATATTATTTGCATAAATCTTTGTTGTGTCTTCTTGTTGCAACTTTAATTCTTGAAGTAACCTCTTCAACCAAATAGAATGACAAACACAGGAAGCTATGACAATGTACTCTACCTCACAAGTAGATAAAGCAACAATAGATTGCTTCTTGGAAGACCAAGTGAATGCAACATTACCAAGATAAAATGTAAACCCTATAGTACTCCTGTGATCATCATAGCTTCTAGCCTAGTCATTATCATTAAATCCAACTAATTCCATACCTCCTTTAGATGAATATAGCAACCCATAATCAATTGTCCCTTTGAGATATCTCAAGATTCTCTTGGCAAATGGGAAGTTTTTAAAGTCTCCATATACTTGCTCACCAAGCTAACTACAAAAAGTATATCAGGTCTCGTATAAGTTAAGTACCTCAGACAACTCATGAGACTTTTGTAATATGTTGAGTTCACCAACTTCTCTTCTCCTTCCTTTATCAATCTAATGCAGCACTTTACCAGTGTGACCACAAGTTGACAATCCTCCATTAAAAACTTCTTTAGGATCTCCCTGACATATCCTATGAAACTACAATTTCTTCTTCATCTTATTGCACTTAGTTGCCTAAGAAGTATCTTAGTAAACCCCAGTTTGACATCTTGAACTTCTTCTCCATTGATTGTTTGAATTTCAAATCATAAAGTTATTGTTGCTTGTGAAAATTAAATCATCTACATATAAACACACTAGTAAAATATCTTCATTAGAATTTGTCTTCACAAATAATAAGTGCTTATATAGGCATTTTGTAAATCCTTCTTGAACAAAATACCCATCAATTTTGGAATTCTAGGCTCTTAGAGCCTACTTAAGCCCATAAAGTACTTTCTTCAACATGTAAACTTTTTCTTCTTGGCCTTCGCAAATAAAGCTTGGTAGCTGCTTGACATCAACCTCTTCCTTGAGATTCCCATTCAAGAATGCCAATTTCATGTCCATTTGGTACATGTAAACCTTACTGTTTTGAGTCAAACTACTAGTGCAAAGACTTCTTTATAGTCAACCTCGTATTTCTACTTGTATCCCTTCACGACCAACCTTGCTTTATGCCTCTCCACTTCACCTTTTACATTTCTTTTTGTCTTGTACATCCATTTGACTCCAATAGCTCTGTGTCCTTATAGAAAAAAAGTAAGCTCTCATGTATCATTCTTATTTATAGCATGAATTTCTTTCTCTATTACCTTCCTCCACTTTGTCTCCTTGGAAGTTTCTTCATATGTTAATGGATCAAATCCCACATAGAGACACAAATTACTAAAATTTTCATTGAAATTAATATTGACAACTTGGCTAGAGTTGTATATGTCTTGGATGTTCCTCATTTTCCTCACAATCGAGCTACTCAAATCATCACTATCAGGATGAATAATGACTTGATGAGATGACAATGTTACTGGTATGCCTTCCTTCTACCTCTGCTCTTCATTGAGAGAAATTTTCTTCAGCTAGTTGCTATTCTTCTAATCCCATATCTACTTGTCATCGAACTCAACATCTTTTGACATCACGATCTTACAAGTTATGGGATTGTATAGCTCGTAGCCCCTTGAATTCTTGCCATAACCCAAAAAAATGCACTTTTGGCTTTTATCTTTTAGCTTTTTCCACTTTTCTTCTTGTACCTTTGCAAAAGCAACACTCTCAAAAATTCTAAGATGATCAACTTTCGGCTTATGCGAAATCCAAGCTTCCTCTGGGGTGATATCTCTATTGTGCTTTGTCAAGAACCTATTTAAAATATAAATAGAACAAGCAACATCATCTCCCCATAATTCCTTTGAAACATTTCTCTCTTTTAACATACATTAAACCATATTAAGAATTGTTCAATTTTTCCTCATTGAAACACCATTTACTGTGGTGTTTAAGGCATTATGAATTGGTGAACAATCCCATTCTCCTTGCAAAAATTCTTGAACTCCAGCAATGTGCACTCACCTCCACGATCAGTCCATAAACATTTTATCTAATTGCCACTTTGCTTGTCAACCAGACTCTCAAACTCTTTAAATTTGGCAAAGACTTCTTTCTTTTCCTTTAGCATGTAAACCCATGTTTTTCCACTATAATCATTTGTAAACGTCAAGAAATACCAATTACCTCCAATGGAGATAGGTTTAATGGGTCCACAAACATCTGAATGCACCCGCTTAAGGCATAATGATGTTCTTCTCTATTTGTACTTCTTAAAAGGCTTCCACTGCTGCTTTCCCACAATACAGACTTCACATAAATTGCTAAGGGCTTCAATCTTCAACAGTCCCATCACCATGTTTTTCTTCTCCTACAACTTTAATGCCTCAAAATTCAGATGTCCACAATGAAGATGCCAAAGAGTAGAGTTATTCAGAGTAGTTGCCTTTAAACAGTTCAACTCATTAATGCTTATCTTTAATGGAAACATCCTATTCTTGGCCATTCTCACATGATTAATAAGATTATTATTCTTATAATGAATGCTAAGAGCCAAATTCTTTATCGTTATATCATATCCTCTCTCTAACAATTGCCCAATGCTCAAAGAATTACTTTTAATATTAAGCATGTAATAAACATCTGAAATGCAAAGTTGCCTTCTATTTTGGAGTTTGAAAATGACATCACCTTTCCCTTTAATTAGCCTCTTAGAGAGATCACTGAAAGTGACATTGCCCATATGTCTTTGGTCAAGTTTAGTGAAAAGTTCCTTTTTCCACACATGTGATTGGAGGCTCCTGTGTCAAGAAACCATGTAACAAATTGAAATGGTTTTAGTTCATTGTACGCCATCAGCAAAATCAACCCTTCATCAATTTCTTTTTTGTCAATTAGATTTGCTTTCTCTCCTCCATTATTTGTGTTATACCAATAATCATAAAAACAATGGCCAAACTTCTAGCAAATTCAACACTAGATTTTAGATTTATCATACTTTCTACAAGTATTTCTACCATGTCCACTATCTCAGCCTCATCCTTGACTATGACCTCCACCTCTTCCATGGCCACACCCTTTTTGATCAATTTCATTTCTATCATTATGGTTGCTAGTTTGCTCATTGGAGTAAGAACCTCGGTTGCCTTGTCCTCTTTGTGTAGTAAATCTTCCTCATTGATAACCTCCTCTAGATGATTCATTCTTCTTGAGTGAAAGCTTTGTCTGTAGTTCTTGCTCCAAAGTTTTCTCCTCTCTTTTCTTCTTTATTCTCTGTTCATAGGCTTGCAGGGATCCTAAGAGTTCTTTAACAATCATCATCTCTAGATCTTTTGATTCTTTAATCGCCACAGTTATAAAGTTGAACTTTGAGTTTAGAGACCGCAAGATTTTCTCTACGACCTAAACATCCTTCATCTCCTTGCCATTTCTTCTCATCTAATGAACAATAGAAATTACTCAAGAAAAATAATCAGAGATTGTCTCTAAGTTCCTTTGCTCTAATGCTTCAAATTGAGCTTACAAAGACTATAGGTAAATCTTCTTCACTTTATCAACTCCATCATATGCTTTCTTTAATATCTCCCAAGCTTCTTTTGATGTCTTTGCTAAAGCAATCAACTTGAACATGGCTTCATAAACTCCTTGATAAATCATGAATAATGCCTTCTTCTCTCTTTTCTTCATTTCTCTAAACATCTCCTCATCCTCCTCATCAAATTTAGTATAACTAGTCTTCATAAGGTCCCATACATCAAGAGAACCCAATAGGGGCCTCCATTTAGATACTCCACATTCCATCGTTGTCTTTGGTTAATCTAGGCACCTGTGATTAAAAAGAACTGGTCAAAGCCATTGTTGCTTTGGCTTTGATACCATAATTTTGTTCAATTCTATTGGGTAGATGAACAAACTTAGGAACATAGGAGAGAGAAGGAGATAAGTTGTATTTTTATTCTCATTTACTTTAATTCATTAGATTACATACTTATAACAAAAGAGGGTTCCAGTACATGATTTTTCTTATTTCAAGGATCACACTTTAATCTTAAATTTTCAATAAATCATAAACTTCTATTTATCAAAAAGTATTAATTGATAAAGAACAAGTTTAAATGCCAATAGCAGTCTGATGTAAGAGGCCAGATTTCCTCCAACACAAAACTCTAGTGTCAGGGACATATAACTTCCAACCTAAGATTGAAGAGAATAAGCTTGCAATTTGCCAAAAAAAAAAAAAAAAATTTAGGAAGTAAATGGCAAAATAATTACAATTGGAATATAAAACTAAATCACCATTAACTGGAGATTATCCTTTACATTATATTGATAGTAATCTACTTCAATTTGATTTTAGGTAAGCATTATTTAAGCTTCCTAACAAATACACCAATTTGTATGGATCCCTTTCTATATCCATACACAAAGCAAATAATTTTCATGTGATTTGCATTGACAAGTAGCATAGCTATAGTAAATAGAACATCACACATATTCTTCCTAAACATAAGCTTAAGAAAACTAGTGAAAGGCAAAACCTACCTCTTACTTGATTCACAACTTCAAATGTAATAGGTTAGACAAGTGGTATCACCAAAGTCACATTTATTACATAAAGGCCAATTTTACATGTTTGGGTGCTCGCAATCTTTGGACCAAAGGATTCTAAAGGCTACAACCTTGGTGTTTGTCCAGGAGCAATTATACACCTAGCAAAAAGGCATAACTAAACAAAGACTGATACCTTAAATTTTCCAAACATGCAAGATAAAGTCCTTAACATGTTTACTAACCAAAAACCTCTCAAAAATGGTGCACATTAATGACAATAGTTGCAAGTGGCACTTAAGAAGTTACCACTATCTCGCACTTAAAGTCCCAAAACAAGATCTTTATAAGCCTTTCATTAATAACTTAATTCTTCACAACATGCTAAACGTAAAAAAGATAGCATGTCATTTGACCTAACTCCCTTAGGCCCAAAAAATCATGTAGTTTTGTAACTAATAAAGAATAAAGCAAAAAATGACCAGTTACTCTTTTCTTCCATCCAGAACTATGTCATATGTGGCCAATATTTTGTTTAGAAAGCTCCAGTAGACCACCTAGTTTTAGAACATTCACATTTTTACTAATTATTATTAGAAGAAGGTGGCAACTTGTTCAGAAAAATAGAAGAAGAAGATGAGAAAGAAGTTGAAGATTATGGCAGCACAGCAGAGGAACCACAAGGCTATTTTTGTCGTAATTTTTCAATTACATTTCATTGTTAATCAAATGCCCTTATGAAGGGCCTTTGTGCAAAGTTCAAGTATAGCAAAGATGACCAAACAACATGCTATCCATACTTAGTACTAAAAGCTGTCACCTAACCCCATTAACTAGAAGCTTTTACTAGTTTTACAGCCATAACTCTAACTTAACACATTACAAAATAATTAGACATTAGTTATATCAGCTAGACATGCTTAAAGACTAGTTACAAGGTGACCAAAAGGGCATTACATAAACAGAAGAAGCTTCCATTGCTTGCTGCTGTAGTTGCTATAATTTTCATGCTACAACTCAGATTTTGCTTCTTCTTTTCCTTCAATGTTGATACCTTGAACAATCAAGAAGCTAGGTCTCACAACACTTATCCCAGCATCAATAATCAATTCATTAGGCATCAAAGCTACACATGGGATCCATTTCCTTCAAACAAAAGTATGTCCTACCGTAGAAAATTCATTTTAAAAGACAAAAACTAAAACTTAATGTTGTAATTGGTTGTTATCAGATGATAAACTTGAGGTTTCATTAGTCTTCATTGACCAATCTTTCATAGGAACTGAGGTGATGGTATTAGTAGTAGTAGAAGAGTATTTCATAACTACAAAGTGACAAACATGAAAATATAAGGCATAATAACATAAAGGCAAAGGTAAATACAAAAAGAACTAATCGTCAATGATTTGGCACAAGGACAAAAGAGCAAAGATCTTGAAAATAAATAAGATGTAGTATGGGACAGGTTAAATGTGAAGAAATGAGTACAAATAAAATTGCTTTGCCCTTCAAAATATAAATCTTGCATTAAATAGAAAATTACTCTCCTATGTTACAATAATTTTGATTACAAGAATTTTGTTTTAAAAAAAAAATTACTTTCCATGTTACAAAACTTTTCAATTTAAATTTTTTTTTTTAAGAATTAAATGCCTCTTGCTTTTCTATTACAATCACCACATGACTTTCAATCAGATAATTTGTAGAATACAAAATATTAATTAGTATAATACATTAAATATAAATATTTTTAATTTTTTAAAAAATTACTTTAAAAAAATAAATGAAAAAATCTTATATTTTTTGCGGTTGAATAAATAAACAAAAAAAAACAGTCATTTTTTATAACAAATTTTTTGCAAAAATTAAATTTAATTATTAAAAATATATGATTTTAAAAAATTATTAATGTCAACATTGCTAATATATCATGTCAATCAACATTTTAAATCTCATATGGTATTTGACCAAAAATAATGTGGTGGATTTAATGAAAAAGTGAGGGTCAGAAGTATTTATAATTAATAGTAATATTTATAACTAATAATATTAACATAGAAAAACAATTGTAGAAAAAAAAATGAAAAATCTAAAAATCGAAATGTTTCAAGAAATTTTGAAAGAAAAAAAAAAGAAGATGCTTTGATTAAAAATAATCGTAATGTAGGCAACAATTTTTAATTTAATCTTATAAATCCTAATAATAGCCATATGATAAATGAACTAACAGCCATGAAAAAAGAAAAAAAAAAAACAAGAAAAACCAAAAAGAGAGGGCTCATTCACAACCTAAAAGGTTGTTAGTTCAACAAATCATATCTCTTAATTTGCATGGTGTTGTACCCTTATTTCGTTAGTCTTAAATAAAGAAGATCTCACATTCATTCTCATAATTTGATGCACACAATGGTTGTTTGTGGATGCAGACTGTGTATTTGGACACGAAAAAGGAAAAAGCGAAAAGTAGTGAAAAATGAAAAATGAATTAATAAAAGGAAAAATAATAATAAGATTACTTCAAATTAATTCACATAATTCAATGTATAATTACACTATACAATTGCCCCGAAAGAAAAGATTGGCGATCTTTTGAGTTTCAGATTAAACACAAAGCTAAAAATTGTTTATGGATATAAGTTACATCATCAAACCATGAAAGGGGGCCCCTTCCCTTCTTAAAGATCCTAGACCAAGCATTCAAGTGCAGTAATATTAGTCCATTAGCCCTCTCTACAAGACCTAGTAGTTTGATCTAAGTGCATATCAAATAGGTTAAAGATCTATACAATGTTAAATAAAAAAATAATTCCAAGCTTCTAGCTAAAATCAATCTCAGTTGCCCATCAAAAAGTAGGTTAATCTACACCATTCAACAAAAGCAATCAAAGATCAATGGTCAATATCAAGCATATTTCATTATAAAAGCAAGCCTCGTTAATGAGGCAAGGGGGTAGTAAGCCAAAACATGCCAAAAAGGGCCAACAAAAAAAAAAAAAAAAAGGAAAAAACTATCCAAGACAAAGTATTAGTTGAGAGACAAGGTTGTTATTATTTTAGCACCCAAAAATCCAACAAAAGATAGCATCTATGAGAGCATTCAAGGCCACTAGGAAGAGGCAAAAAGAATAAAAGAGGGTTAATATCACTAAAATTGTCGAAGCAATGTTTGAGCTATCACATAAGAAGTGAGATTATTCTCTCCAACCAACCATAAAATGAACAAAGGTATCCACAATAGGACTATAAGACTTCCATTCTTTTTCTTCCATTTTATTGCATTTTTTAGGCTATAATCTAACATAAATGATCTTGTATAAGTTTACAATCATGATCATGGCAAGTATTAATGGCTAAGCATCAAATTAAGTACATTGTTTCACTAGTGATCACTAGACAACTTCACATAATTAAGTTGATACCAAACAGAAGGAAAGCCATACAAGGAAAAAGAAAAAACAACCACAACATACTATCACACACAATTCTCAAAACACTTTCCAAGAAATTACTTATTTAGGATAGTGGTGTCACTCCTTCACTTAATTTGATCCCCTTTTCTGCAAGAAAAATGTAAAAGGTAGTATATTTCATTGTTTTTTTTTCTTTTGAAGTTTTTTACACATTGATGCATATACTAAGAGAAAAAAAAAAAAGACAAAAATAAAAACAAGACACAAAAGTAGCAAAAGGAGGAAAGAAAATACAATAAGGAGACACACTGCCCCAAAGAAGCTTGTCAGAGCGTCACAAGCACCAACTGACTAAAAAGTGGCCAAAAAATGTCAAAAACCCTTCCAATCGAGTCATAGTATGCCAATCTCTGCATTACCAAATGTGTAAGCTGAATAGAAGTCAAGAAGAGAGAGGTTGTGAATAGAACTCAGCCAACCACTGCGCGGCTGCCACACGCACTATCACCCGACATTGTTTGGCCTGAAACCGACATGAACCAACTCATTGGGTGCTAATCTACCCAACAGTAGCATTAACGTGCTTAATGGCATGTCAAAAAGCAGCGATATTCGCTCCAAAGTCCTCCACTGGCCATCGCACGCTCTGCTGTCAATAGCTGCACTACTCCAAAATTGCTACTAGTTAGTGCATTGTACATTAGTTTGTCCAACGACTCCCTTCATGTGTTGATCAGAGCTCACGATGGCAATAAGTGAAACCTTGAAGCCTAATGCCACCATTGCTTCCACCGCTCACATGCATTGTTTCCCACCATAGGCATCGATTGACACAAGAGGCTTCAATATATTCAAAGTTGTCCCCCATGCACCAATTAAATGTCGATGACATCTCGATATCGACAACAATGTTCATCCCACATGGCCATAAAATATATATGTATATGGTAAAAGCATTTGATTATTTATATGAAAAGTAGACCAATGTGAACAACAATGATAACACAAAAATCATACTCTAATTTTAATCAATAAAATTGAAAATAGGCTCTTATATCAAATGTTAGACAAAAATTATTTATGAGCCAAAAGTGATTAAACTAGTATTTTCATTTACATGTATTAAGGTTATAGTTTGTTAGTAACCAAAGTAACCAAACTAGTATGTTTAATGTTATACATCTATTATCATTATAGTTTAATTATTACTAAAGTAACTAAACTTGAATTTTTGAACCTAAATGAGTACACTATCATTACAATTTTTTAGTCACCAAAGTTGTCAAACTCGTACATTTAATGAGACACATAGATATGTTATTTATCCATGATTTTAATGAAATATCTATAAATGAAAAATGATTGGATAAATTAATACTTTTAATCATTAAAACTTTAAGATGTACTCATAAATAGATTATTATTCCATGATTAGTAACATAATTGAGATATATTAATATTTTGGTTAAATATATTTATTTATCCAAAAATATCAATATATTTGATTGAAAATATTTAATTACCTATTGAAGTTAATAACATTACTTATGTTAGTATATTATAGGATTTCCCAAAGGATAATTACAATATATTTTGCTTGTTTTATCCTACTTATGATTAATTATGAGCATTTATAGCATGCAACTGGTTTGATGCACTTGCATGTTTCATTTGTTGTTTTGTTCATTAAACTAAACTTCTCATAAAAACATGAATAGGTCAATTTACTTAAGTGTTACGAATCTTAACTTGTATTATTAGTGAGTAACCTTGCTTCTATTACATATTTAAGTAGTAAGGAAGAGAATTTACATCATAAATATAAGAACAAAATAATAGGTTAAGCCTTACGTATATGAAGGTATTTGTTACCAATAACATTAAGAAAACTATTTCACAAATAGAAAGTACAAAAAATATTTACAATTTGTAAAAAGACAATTTTGTTTTACAAATAAGTCAATCATTATTGGTCTTATGCTAGAACTTAAATCCATGAAGTTTATTGGATTGAGAGTTATACAAAAGCACATTATTGAAATGACTAATTTTTGCAACAAGAATTAAGACCTTGAGACTAATGGTGAAGGATTCACTTTTGGTGCAATTTATTTTGAACTCACTACCTCCTAAGTATAGGCTGTTTTAGATTCATTATAATTTTGTAAAAGAAAAGTAAAATGGTCATGATTTGGTCAATATGTTCGTGTAGGAGAAAATTAGAAAGAAATATTAAGTGAGTCATTTTATTTATCTCATGATTAAGAAAGTTAGGAAATGAATGGAAGTGAAAGTTAACCAATGTAAAAAGGGAGAGAGCCTACTTATATTTCTTAGCTGAGAAGACAAAATGAAAGGGAGATAAGTGTCACTTTTATTAAAAAAAAAAAGGTTAGACATTATTAGAAAGATTAAGGTTTGGTTCAAAAAAAAAAAAAGTAAATTAAATATCTTAGTACATTTTGAATCAAATTTAATTTTAGAGTTTCCAATAATATTTGGTGGCTTGATTCTAGTGTTATTATTTATGCATACATAATGATATAAGATTCATTATAATTTGATTGTTTCAATTGATAAAAGAATGTAAACATTTTTTTTAATGTATTCTTATTAATGCTTTATGTCAATTGAAAAATAATAAAATTTTAAAAAATCTTTGCTTATCACGTCTCATAATATTGGAATTAAATATAAGTACAATAAATGAAAATTTTGTATATTAGTTGTGTAAATGTTTGGATTATATATTTCAAAAAAGATTAGTGAGATTAATTAATAATGAGATTTTTTCGAATCTAAATTTTGTCAATCTCATAAAATGTATTGATTGCATTAAATGTAAGAAAACTAAATATAACATAGGAAAAGCCATAAGAAGCACTCAACTTTTTGAAATTATACACACTATTATTTATGGTCTTTTTGAAACTTTAACCTTAATAAAGAGTTCATTCCATCACCTTTATAAATGCTTTTTTTTTTTTTTCACATTATGGTTATATATATTTGCTTCATGAAAATCTTGCTTATTAGATACCCTCAATAATTTCTTATTAAGTAATTATTTAAATAAATTTTAATATTATTCAAATTTAAAATTTTTTTCACATAATTTTTGTAATTTAAGTAAAAAATTATTTAAAATTTAAGAGTAAATATAAAAGGTTATATTTAAATAAAAAAAATTTAATCTAAATAACTATTCAAATAAATCATATTATTATTTAAATTTTAAATCTTTTTATATAATTTATATAATTTAAATAACAAATTACTCAAAATTTATGAAAAAGTAAGAATATGTCAAATTTGAATAAAAGAAATGTTTTATTTAAGTAATTACTTAAATAAATCATAATATTATTCAATTTAAAATTTTTTAATATAGTTTTTGTAATTTAAGTAAAAAAATTACTCAAAATTTAAAAATAAATAAAAAATAAGGTCATACTTGAATAAATGATATTTGATTTAAATAATTATTCAAATAAATCATATTATTATTTAAATTTTGAATCTTTTTATTTTTATTTACATATTTTAAATAACAAGTTACTTAAAACTAAAAAGAAATAGGTAAAAATATATCAAATTTGAATAAAAAAATTATATTTAAATAATTATTTAAATGGATATAATATTATTCAAATTTAAATTTTTTTATATAATTTTTTATAATTTAAGTAAAAAATTATTTAAAATTTAAAAATAATTAAAAAATATTTTATTTGAATAAAAAAATATATTTTTTAACTAATTGTTTAAATAAATTATATTATTATTGAAATTTTATAACTTTTTATATAATTTATACAATTTAAATAATAAAATTACTCAATAATATCATATTTAGATAAAAAAAACTCAATTTGAATAATTAATTAAAACATATAAGTAAATAAAAATACAATTAATAAACACTTCTTTTTTAAGATAGATATAATATCTATAAAATATTTTCGTATTTAAAATATGTATCTCTGGTACCATTTATAATTTTTTAGTTTTATAAAATTATCTGATAAATTTTTATAATGAGGATAAAATGGACAAAATTACATGGGTTAATATTGAAATTGCGCAATACAAAATATTTTGAACTCAAATTGTTTTATTGAAATACCTGTATTGAAGTATGACATGCAAAAATTAAAAGTGAAATACATTTTTGGAAATGAAGTATATAATTTTTTAAAATTATTATCCTGCCTAATTCTCAAAATCATTTTCAAAAATTAAACTATAATTTTGGAAATATGGAATATATATACTGGATGCACGTTTTTTCTACTTTTAATAGAGAAATTACCCTTTTTGTTCCCTCACACTATTTCACTGGAAGAGGACACATAATTTACATATACATTGCATTTAATTTTATGTGGCTAAGTAGTTTTTCTATTCTCAATAAATAATTTAAGAAAAAATCAACTTATAGTACGTCTTTTGATTGCAATCAAATGAATTTTCATAATAATTAATTTTCCTTATTTTTCATATTTGTGGCATTTACCTTATCTGGTTATCATACATTTAATTGCCAAGGACTTAAAAGCTTCCATCAATTCAAAAGAATCCCCATTCCCGAGTATTCCACCAGAGAGAGGGAAAGAGAGAGAGAGACAGAGTGAGAGAGAGAGAGAGAGAGGAAGGAAGGGAGGGAGGAAGAGAGATAAAGAGGGGGAGGTGGGGAGGGGTTCTTTGATAAATCCACAGTTTTGGTTATCATTTGAAATTCCATTGGATTCCAACAAAAAACTATATAGGGAAACAATGAGTAAGAATTGAGCCTTTATAGGTAGGATATTTCTCTAATCAACTCCTAATATTTGAGCCCTATCTTTTCCAGTTTTCTTCTCAAATTCTTATTATCCTGCTCAGATATAGTGGACATATTGCTAAGATAACTATAGGCAATATCCATACTGTTGCTGCTTATGTCCATTAAATTGCCTTTGTTATGTGATGTTGCACCCATCTCCATTCTTGTCGGAAAATACCTGGGGGCGCTTTTTAACCCTTGCTTATCAAACTACATAGTTGCAAATTTCGTAGACAAACATGAATCGATAGACAGCTTTTTACCATTCAGCTCACTAGATGCTGCAGAAACACATGACAACTTGGAAAGACAATCATTAACCGTTGTTGGATGTTGTTGTCTGGAATCCTTGGCATGAGATATCATCTCATCAAGTTTGGTAACACTAGGGCTTTCATCCATTACGGGGATTGATCCTCCATGAGTTTGAAGACCTTGTTTGATTGACACCTGACAATGATGTTTGGAAAACCCACTTCTTTCTCTCCATTTTTCAACAAATGACAATTCTTAGGGTGGTGCCTAAGGGCTTCTGTTCTATTTGGACGAAGTACATGCTCACTGTGACAATTCTTATGGTGGTGCCACGAACTCAGGCGTGCCTGTTGATACAAAAAGAGTCACTTAACAGGCCAACATCAAACTAAGGAATCGAAGATGCAAATTTTGTCATGTTCAAGGAAACCCCAATTAAAACCATCAAACTATGAACAATGCTAGTGGTCTGAGAATCCCAGTAGGGATAATAACACATCAAAACCCCAGTGTATCACATGAATAGTTATAACAAGGAAGTGGGAAGAAAAATACCAATTACACTTTTAGCATATGCCCGTTCCATAACAATTACCAAACCAAGATCACCAATTTTAACCTCTCCTTAGTTTCCATTGATAAATATATTGTCACACTTCAAATCCTTATGTATAAGTAGTGGGTAGGGACTATGGAGGTAGTTCAACCCCATTAAAATCTGTCTTGCCCAGCTTTTCAAACCCTTCATGTCCACCTGCTTATGTTTCTTGCAATATCTACATCAAAATTTAAAGCAACTAAATACCTAGATTATTGCTAGAAAACTGAATAGCTCCTCAGTAAAAATTGAGCATCGATGTTGAACGTATCGTCTCAAGCTACCTGAGGTGAACAACTCATTATATTGACAATCTTCTTTTTATGATCGATCCATGAACCATAAAACCTTATAATATTGCTATGCTTCAAAAAATTTAAAAGGTGGACTTCAAAGTAAGGCCTCTCCAATTCTCCAAGTGAGTGCAACACCTCATCAATCCAAACTTGGTTCCATGCTACCTCAATACCATTAACTTGATCAAATGCCTTAATCTGATCAATCATAGAATAAGAAGCCCACTCAATTACATAAGAAAAAAAAATTGAAGCATTGTACAAATGATAATATCACTCCATTAGTCCAATGGTTGCATATCTCCAAGTTTAGTTTACTATGTTGGGAAACAAGAAGCAAGACCCAACATAAAGCCATGCCATTAGCAATTACAAGAAGATCGAAATCACAAAGCATAAAAACACAAAGTTAATTGTTTTGAGGAAAAACAAGAAAAAGGATACACTATCTTGAAAGTACCTTTACCAAGAACTTCTTTGTACTAGTAGAGCCAACAAGAAACCAATAAACAACATTAGGGAAAAGAATAAAAAATTCCAATCATAAATTGTTAAACAATAAATACAAGTAATCAAAGTATAAGTTATGAAAATGAAAGGGAATTTCAAAAAAATAATTACTGAAAATTAATAACAGTTGAAGCTTACCTAGATGCATCGACAAGTTAGATCAACTTCCATAACATCTGGATCAGGAGGTTCAGAAGGTGCATTATTCTCTCCTGTACTATGCCTATTATATTTTAAGTATGATCGGCACCTATGTGGCATCTATTTAATAGAAAGTTATTGTACCTCCTGACGAAATTCCTCCTATTGATTGGCTTGTTTTTGCTAAATTTGTAATTGATGGTTTCATGGGAAACCAACATTTGGTGTGGATTATGATACCATTTGCCCTTTGGTATTTGGTCAAGAGATAAAAGATTTTGTAATAAAAAATTCCTTAATATGAAGAAAAAAAAAAAAGAGACAATGTTACAAGGGATAATATTTGGTCAAGAGATAGAGGTACTTTAATAATAATAATAATAATAATAATAATGAAATAATAATTCTAGTTAAATGATAAAAGAATCTTGTACTTTTATGAAAAAGTGCTTTGTACATGGGTTTAGATTTGTGCATTATGTAAGTTCTAGATATCTAATAATAAATATTAAGATAACAAAATTAAAATTATATTTTTAATAATAATTAATTTAATTAATTTACTTTTAATTTAGAATTAAAAAATAGTTAATTAAAATTAAAACTAATTTGGTGATTAACCATGATTACTATCTTAGTTAATTTAGGAATTTTTAATTTAAACATATATTAGAAGAATTAAATGAAATTAAAACACACTAATTGATAGAAAAGTAAAATAAATTTTATTTTTATATATCAATCATAACTAAATTTATAATTTAAATTTTAAATAATAATATTATTATAATCAATTAAAAGTTTCCATCTTAAACAAAAATTATTTGAGTAAAAAATTAATATCTAAAATTAGGAATTTAGATGAGAAAAGGTAAATAAATAATAATATAAATCAAATATATTTGATTTTATAGTGTTAAAAAGAAAATTAGATGCATTAAAAAATTTTAATTTTATTAAAATACTTAAAAGGAGTACAAACTAACTATTAATTTGATATCAAATATTACAAATTATGTAAATATATAAAAAAAAAACATAAAATTAAGTAAACATCATAGCATAGACATTTTTTGTTCAAATAATTATAGTAGATCATTAACTTTCTCTAAATTTTTGGTAATACCAATATATATATTAATATTAAACTTTCAAGATATACTAATTTATTATATTTATTAAGAAGTGTAGTTTTGTTTATATTTTATTTAAATGATAAAAATAAAAATATATTTAAATTATAAATACCTTTCTTTTCAGAAAAAATAAAAAAAATAAATTTGAGAGTAATTTTTTTAAAAGAAATAAAAACAAAAAAAGACTTAAATTATAAGTATTTTTTTTAGAAAGAAAAATAAAATTAGAAATATTTTTTTCTCTTAAAAAATAAATAAGGAATTTAGTTTTTTTTTTTTTTCATTTTGGAAATTATTTTTATTTTTCTTTTATTTTCCTCAATTTTGAGTATTTATATTATATAAATTTTAGACATACGTGAAAAATAATTAATATAAATTAAGTAAATTGTAAAATATATTGTATTATAATTGAGGAAATCAAATGCATATTAAAATTTTAATTTTATTAAAATACTTGAAAAATTATATATTTATTATTGAGTTAATATCAAATATTAGAAATAAAGAGAGTTTTTTTTAAAGAAAATTAGAATTTAAATTAAATACTTCAACACTTCTCAAACTAATCAATAGTGTCATTTAAGTGTTTTATTATTTTATATATATATTTTAATAATTATAATAAATTCATATAATCTCTGAATTTGCATTTCTTATGTTTTTTTATTTAAATAAGAAAAATAAAAATATGATTATATTGAAACTATTTATTTAAATGAATTTGAGATTTTTTTTTCCTCTTTGAAATAAAAAAATTAAAAAGAAATTTAAAAAGAATTAAATTATGAATTTTTTTTCCTTTTAAGAAAAATATATATTTTTTTTTTTTGAAGAGTAAACTCTTATGTTATGAATTTGAGTTTTTAAATTAAATTTCATAAAGTCAAATTTACCCTATAAAAAGAGAGAAACAAAAAAAGAATGCAAAAACCACACAATCCTTAAAATACTTTTGGCGCAATCAAGAAATACTCTTAATTGTTTGTGAAAATTGAGACCTATATCAAATTCTAAATTGATTGAAGGGTTAATTATATATACAATAATAGAAAATAGTGTCATATCTTAATTGCCAATTAAAATAGTACCAAGTTGTCGATGAAGAAGAAAAGTGGGTATTGCAATTGGACTAACGAAAATAGCTTATACAATTCATGGCATAACTCATGAAGGACATGAAAACTTGGCTAAAACAATAAAGCCAATCAATACTAATAAAAATAATTATAAGTACTAACTTTAAAGAAAATTTGATAGGATAAAATTTAATTGAGAAAACACTAATTTAGAAAAAAAATTGTTCACATGAAATATAGTTGAAAGAGAATTAAAGAATAATAATAAAAGTTAAGTATATTTATGATTTTATAATATGAAGAAGAGGATTGAATACACATTGAAATTTTAATTTTATTAAACTATTTAAAAGTAATTATAAATTAATTATTAAATTAATATTAAATATTATAAATTATAAAATAATTTTAAAAAAATTATAAAATTTAACAAATATTATAAGTATTTTACTAGTTATTTCTCAGTTTTTGTAATTATATTATAAATATACATATAGATTTTTTGTTACTTTATAAATAACTATTGATATTTTATATCATAATTACAAATTATAACAAATTATCAATCTAAAAAAATATATAGATAATAAGAAGTAAATAAATATTTTAAAAGTACACCAAAAAATTTGAACTCTTTATATGTGTAGAAATTTATAATTAAAAACAAATAATGAAGAAAGTAATTATTTGTACTAATAACTTCTTGATTATAAAAATTTAGATATTATATTAAAAATTAATTAAAACAAAAACTTTAGTTAATGGGTGAGATAAATAAATTAAATCACATAATAACTCTAAAAATAAAAGTAAAATCATCTTATATGTGCATCTTTCATATAACCATTTAATGAATGTACTTTTTAAATGTGTTAATTAACAATGGTATATTTGTCCATTATACAATGCGGGAGGCCGATATAGTAATTAGATTCTCTCCTGGAAAAAAAAAACTTTTTTTTTTGGGTTTTAGTGGAAACAGAACGCCTAATATTTAAAAGAAAAAGGAAAAAGAAACCTAAGACATAACAGAACCTCTTGACCAAGATACCTCTATCATATCTTGGTGAAGAAACCACACCATACCCCCGAGGGTTGAGACAACATACGGGAACTCAAATTTTGAGACAACTAACCAATTTGCAACTC
The DNA here is from genome assembly GCA_037832385.1 of Rhizophora apiculata. Taxonomy (NCBI): domain Eukaryota; kingdom Viridiplantae; phylum Streptophyta; class Magnoliopsida; order Malpighiales; family Rhizophoraceae; genus Rhizophora; species Rhizophora apiculata. Next base: position 6,940,676 of record CM075425.1, read on the forward strand.
TGTTCCCCTCACTTAAAACATGAGTCATCTTCATTTGCCATTCCCTATTCAACAAGTCTTTACAATTCTGGACAAGATTGAGGGTTCGGTGTGTGAGGGGAATACCCTATTGAATGTAGGTCAGAGCAATTGGGGAGTCCCTTAAATTACAATGGTATAATCAACCATTACATTATGCAAGAAGTTACTATAGTAGTTAGTTTTTTTTTTGTTTTTTTCTAAAAAAAAAAATAAAATTAAGTGATTTAATATTTTTTGTCAATAAAGAGACTTATTAGACCATTAACTAAACAATAGAGACAACTCTCCCCATTCTTATAAATCTCACACTCCCTTCTCAAAATTAGAATCAAAAACTCTAAAAATAAAAATTTAAGTTTTTAAAAATTAAATTGTCTCCAACAAAACATTGATTAGATTTTTTTTTTAACATACTATCATTTACACAAAAAAAAAAAAAAAAGCCAAACAAAAGAAATAGCATTGATGGGAATCTTGGTAGAGATTCATCTTTGGACTTGAGATTCAGGGGTTGCAAGACAAAAGAAAACTAGGGTCAGACGCACTTTCTAGCATAAATACTCTAATATTGAAGGCAGTATTTAAGCAATTTAGAGAAATAAGACTTTTTTTTTTTTTTTTTTTTGGCTATTCATGCCTCTGTAGAGAGTGGGAATGATTTAAAGTGACTTATTTTTTGTTAAGAGATTTTTTAGGCTTCTTTTCTATGTGTCTCCACCAGTGGTTTTGCAGTGTTGATAAGACGATCAATTGAACCTACTAAAGTATGCTCGTTTGGAGCTGAGGACCCGAGTTGACAGGACCAATTATGAGAGGAAGGCGAGCTTATTGGGCTTTATGTCTCTAGAAGCTTTATTCCTCTAGACTAGCTATGGGCCTGTCCTTATCAAGCTTTTTAGCAATTTCATTTTCTTTTTCTTCTTAGTACTACATGATGCCGTCGATTTGGACATAGTTATTTAACAAAAATCCTACGCGTGTAGGGTGGTGCATCAAATTAGTTTCTCAATACATTAATGTATCTTTTCACATCAGCTTGGAAAGTAAGGTTTGAATTTTTGAGGTTAACAAAATAAAATAATTTTTATGAAAGTTAGTTTTTCTATTAGATAATTTTTCATAATGGTCCTACAAAATAGGCTTTGTATAATGTGCCAAAATTAAATTATGCATAAAATAAAAAATAAATAATAATAATATATAACCTTTCAACTTTCTTAGTGCTTTCCAACTTCCAAATTTAGTAAACATACAAGTTGGTGCTTTGTCCATGTGCCCACTTGCACAATTTTTTTCCACTTTTTCCTACATAAACAATAAAAAAGATTTTGAGCACGTAGGGAGCACGCCAGTCTTTGGGTAATACATTATTTGTGAGATTAAATAAAAAATGTTAATGAATGACTACAAATCTAATTTATAAATGTAATAATTAATATTTTTTTAATGTATTTTTTTGAATTAAAAAATATTATAATTATTGATTAAATGAACATTTTTTGTCATATTATATAAAGAGAAATAAGGAGGAAACATTTTATTTTGAGAAATCAATTCAATTAGTTGAACACAATTATATTATACATGAGATTTGGAGTCAAAATCCTAGATCTTACCAATTAGTGCTTCATTTTGACATGCCCCATTAAGTGAATTCTAGAAAATTGACTTCGATTGAAGTATCAAATTATGGAACTGAGGCTACCACCATCACACGGCTAATGACACCTTTCCTGTCCATATTGTGAGACTTAGACTTCGTATTAAACCTCTTTTGTTTTCTTTTTCTAGTGAGCTGACTTCATATATAGACTTTGAAGACTCTTCTAATAAGGGTGACTAATAATTACTATCACAAAATTTGGAAATTAATGAAAGTGATTAGTTGTACGGATTAAATTAATTGTAATTATATTAAAAAAATTAAAAATATATAATTAATATAATAATAACATAATGTATAAACCTGCCTTCTAATGTATAACTATCATCTACCAATACCATCAAACGAGAAGCTGAAGAGTTTGGAGGCGCTGGAATTCAAACACGCACTGCTTGTCTTGAGTTGGAAGACCCGGACGGCCCTACGAAGCTCTATTGCCACTTGCTACTCTCCTAAACCCAAGAAAAGTCCACGACAGTGACTGTTTAGGACGAGTCTCAAGTTTTGGGGACGACGTTTGGACATAACTTGAATGAGATATCTAGCATATAATATAAATATAACCCGAAAAAAAATCTGTTCATAATAATTTGGAAAAGAAAATCACAGTGAGATTTATACACTTACGTTTTGAATGGTTCGTAGACGACTTCACGCAATTTGAATTGTCGTGAGAGAATGCTTCGCTTTAGTTGACTTGCCTAATATATATTTGTCTTTCATATTGTTATGAGCTGAGGAGGAACACACAATATACCTTTCATGGCTTCTATCATCATATTCTCTATGGTTCTCTACTCATTTTTAATAGCTGCAGAGCTCAACAAAGGCAATTCAGTATTAGCCTAGGTTCTTCTCTGACACCCAACACCAAAAACTCTTCATGGGTGTCACCTTCTGGTCTCTATGCCTTTGGATTTTACCCTCAGGGAAATGACTATGCTGTAGGAGTTTTCCTTGCTGGAATTCCCCAAAAACCGGTAGTGTGGACTGCCACGCGAGATGACCCGCCAGTTTCTGGTGACGTTACCTTGCTTTTCAGCCGTGATTCAGGCCTCGTCTTGCGATCAGCTGAAGGTCAGAATACTAACATTGTTCCTGCTCTGCAGTCGGCTTCTTCAGCTTCCATTCTCAATTCCGGCAACTTTGTCATCTATGATTCTAATCAAAAAATCATATGGCAGAGTTTTGACGACCCAACTGATACGCTTCTCCCAGGTCAACGTCTCCAAGCAGGGAATGAGTTGGTTTCTAGTGTTTCAGAAACTGACAAGTCAAAAGGAATTTTCCGCATCAAGATGCAAAACGATGGAAATCTTGTGCAGTATCCGGTGGAAACTCCCGATACAGGTGAGTATGCTTATTGGGCATCTGGTACTGTGGGAAGCGGTGAGAACGTCACACTGAATCTTGATCCTAATGGCCATCTATACCTGCTCAATGCCACAGGCGTCAACATTAAAGATCTCGAGCAGGGAGGGAATATCGCAAATGAGACAATATATTTGGCAAAAATTGATGTAGATGGCATTTTTAGGCTCTATTCGTATGATCTATCACAGAATGGCGATTGGTCGATTGCCTGATCTCCCACAGAAAACAAATGCGTGCCAAAGGGATTGTGCGGTCTTTATAGCTATTGTACGTTAAACGATCTGGAACCCCGATGCGAATGTATCCCGGGATTTTTTCCTGTTCACCAAGGAAATTGGTCTTCCGGCTGTGAGAGAAATTTTGTCGCAGAAAGTTGCAAAGAAAAGAATGTCAGCACCAAATACAGCATCGAGGAGCTGACCAATACCGTTTGGGCAGAAAATTCATACTCAACTCTTTCGTTAGCAAGCAAAGGAGACTGCGAGAAAGCCTGCCTAGAGGACTGTAACTGTGAAGCGGTATTTTACCAGGGTCGGCAATGCAAAAAGCAAGGTTTCCCCTTGAAATATGGGAGAAGAGATCCAGGTAATTCAAACTCAGCTCTTATAAAGGTGAGCGTGCCGATATCAGTCTCTGACCCTGGCATGGACCGAATTGAGCCTCGAGACAACAGAAGCAGCAAGAAAAATCTCAATAAGGAAATCTTAATTATCAGCCTTTCATGGGTTGCTTCGGTGCTCATTTTGCTGGCAATTTTTGCAATAGTCATTGGCAGATGGCATTTACAAGCTTATAAAATCATTGACAACAACAATGGCCTGTTTTATGAGCAAGTTTCTATTCGATTGTTCACCTTTGCAGAACTAGAAGATGTGACCAATGGTTTCCACGAAGAGATCGGCAGAGGCTCCTTTGGTAGAGTATATAAAGGGCTGATATCAGAAAATCAGAAGTTTGTAGCTGTCAAGAGACTTGATCGAGTTTTAGGGGAAGGGGAACCAGAATTTCTGACTGAGATTAAGGTTATTGCAAAAACCCATCATAAGAACTTAGTTCGCTTGCTCGGTTACTGCATCGATGGACCAAATAGGCTCTTGGTATACGAGTACATGAGTAATGGCTCCCTGGCTGATGTACTGCTTTCCCTGAGAAAAGACCAAATTTTGCCGAGAGATTAGAGGTTGCTCGCAATATAGCACGTGGGATTCTATATTTGCACGAAAAGTGCCAGTCACAAATCATCCATTGCGATATAAAACCTCAGAACATACTGATGGATGAACATAGTGTCCGAAAATATTAGATTTTGGATTGGCAAAGCTGATGAGGACAGACCAAACCAAAACTTTCGCGGCTATTAGGGGAACAAGAGGGTATGTAGTACCAGAATGGCATCGCAACCTTCCGGTGACTGTTAAAGCAGATGTTTATAGCTTTGGAGTTGTGTTATTGGAGATCATATGTTCTGTAGGAATGTTGATCATAGTCTCCCTGAAACAGAAGCCATTCTTGAAGAATGGTTTACGATTGTTTTGAGGCTGGGGAATTCGCAAAGCTAGTGGGTGAGGAAGAAGAAATAGACAGGAGATAATTAGACAGGATGGTCAAAATTGGAATTTGGTGCACTCTTCACGAGCCATCTTTGCGCCCTTCGACGACGAAGGTTCTGTTGATGTTGGAAGGGACGGTGGACGTCCCACTTCTTTTCTTAGTGCCATTTAGTCTTTGTTTGCTTCTATAATGGCCGAATATATATTTGTCTTGCATTTGTTCTTACAAGTTGATTTTTTTTTTTTTTATTATTATCAACATTTAATTAGAATTTAAATTTTAAATAAATAAATAATTATTTTAATATTTGTTACGTACTTCAAATACTTTGATGATTCTTGCACCGTGATAACATGTGATACAGCTTTTTCGTCTTTCCCTGCAGTCTAGTGGTCTATACAAGATTCAAAACTTGCGCAAACAAAATTATGAAGAAGAAAAAATAAAATAAAGAAAAAAATTTACTTCATAATGTTTAAAAAATAATTATATCCATCTAATTTAATATATAAAATATATATAAAAAAATATTTGTTGTCTTCGGAAAAAAAGTGACAAAATTATTTAAATTTTTTATTTAATTAGAATTAAAATTCTAATTGATGGGTTTGGATTTCCAAGCCTACCATGCTTTGAAATGTTAAACTTGTAAATGGGCATCCTGATCCAATTTGAGCCCAACAAAAACTTGTGTCTCCTTAGAAAATTCACTTTCACCCTTTTCTTCTAAAGAAGATGGAAGGCGAAAGGAATTACCAGAAGTCCTATGTGGAATATGACCAATTAGTCAAAAGCAATACAAAAATGCAACTCCAGCAAGGGAATTGCAATTGTATGATGATGGGCATCCAAGGAAGAGGGAGATACATGTCTCTGCACCAATGGGTCAAGGGTTAGATAAAATTAGTTGGCACATGATAGAATTTCGGGTACACAATTAGACGATCAATTGCCTCAGAATCTGGGAAATGTCTTTGAATTGTCAAAAACCTTCAGGTCGATTGTGCCAGGTTGCGACGATCAAAATAGGAGAAAGATCTAATGTGGTGGGGCCTAATGGAGGAAATGTAACCAGCCGATCATAGAATGAGGCTTAAAGGATCAATAGGTATTTTTACTTGGGACTTGTGCTGTTGTAGACTTGAATGTTATGGGCCAAATGAACCAATCTCAAGCATCTCTTCGTTACCAAACTCCTCTAATATATTGGTGGGTAAGTACACCCATGCAATGCGACAATGCACTTTCAAGGCCTTTCCTAGAGAAATTACTTCGTAGTCTTTTATTTATAGTTATAAGAATCCTTTCTTATTGAAAAAGGGAACAAAAAAAAAAATTCACTTTCAAGTCTTTACCATTGCTTACATGATCAATGTTTTTGTGTTGCATGTCTCATCGAGGAAATGAGAATGATGTATATCATTTTAAGTGATTTTCTTTTGAATTTTCACTTTTTTATTTTGTATAATTTCCTAGAAACAGATGCTAAAAGCATCATGGAAAGTGTAGGAGCATATATATGAGAGGGAACCACCATCTGAGATAGCTTTGAGAAAGAGTTCTATTAGCAGAATCAGTTATAGTCAACGGATGTGGTGGTGGCCATATAAGTGACATCATCTTGAGATCACTTACAATATAATCATAATTTTTTTAAAAAATAAATATTTCTTAAAAATTAAACAAAATTTATTAAAACATTTAAATAAACGAATAAAATATATACAAAAATTAGTTAAAAATACAATATTATAAACACTTGTTACATTGTTTTCCACTTTTGATGCACATTTTGTTATGTTATATATATATATATATATATATATTATGGATAGGTAAACAAAATATACATAAAAATTAGTTAAAAATATAATATTATTAACACTTATTATATTTTTTCTCACTCTTTATGTACATTTTTATTTTTTATTTTTTGTATATTTTGTTAATATTTGTGCCCATAGCATAATTTTTATCAAAATAATTTAAATTTTAAAAAACATATATATAATTTTTTTATGAATGATGTCACACTAATGTTATCTCCACATGAGATAGGGATAAAAACCACACCATAGAATTGCTTTTCCTTTAAGACATCATGATTTGAAGTAAAGTAAAGTTCTCTCTCCGTGGCTCTATCTTATTTTATGAATTTCAACCTCTCGCTCTTTCAATTTCTTTTGACTGGCAATGATCCTTACAAAATAAAAGAAAGATTGGTCTAAGATGTAACATGTCGGTTAATATTCATTTTTTTTAATTGATCATACTTGCCTCTAAAAAGTTACTCATTACACTCCAAGGTTGCAGGTGACAGCGGTGCAGCATCTCTTGGAATTAAATGTCGGCAATACGTATTTTAGTAAAAGGAAATAAAGTCCATTATATATGTGGAGGATAAGACAATCAAATTGTTATTTTCCCTCGGTCTCCCTAGTAATAAATTTGGCATACTCTCTTATCCCTCAAGTCTCAACTCTCTCTTTCCATTATTATTATTATTATTATTTTCAAATTAGTTGTTGGATGCCCCTAGAACACCCCCACTTTTTTCTTTTATTCCCCTTTTGCTCTATTTATATTTTTCAAATTCAAAATTTAATCCGTAGATAATTAAATGTTGCATGAAATTTAAAAAGAGATTTCCCCCAAATTTCAGCAAGACTAAGTCAATTTTCTCATCCCTACATGCAGAATTTGCTATAAGATATCAAAGGAATTAGGCTTTGCTTTCAAAATATAAATTGCATATTTATCTCATATCTTTGATTTGTCATAAGAATCTCATCAATCTAAGTTATAGGTAGTAAGTTATGTCTATAATACCCCAGCATGTCAAATTGAAATAATTTATTTCTTTTTAGTGCATAGTGCATAAATTTGCAATATTCTCTTAATGCATGCATTATGATTGTGCATTACTACATTGATTCTCCTTTTGAATGTTATGTACATAATTCTTTTGGTCTTTTATGAGATCTTTGATTATTTTTCTTGTATTTCCGCCATTGACTTCCAAGCTACCCCAAAAGACAATTTCACAATATTTAGTGCATAATCATGCTAATTGAGATATTGTTATCACAAAAATTACTAATTTAAAGATATGAAATTGTATATGAAAATAAACTTATCAAAGTACCTTTAGAATTTGGCTTATTGAATATGTATAATATTAAGTATTTTCTTTTGAGATGTAGTATTTGACTACAATGATGTCTATATTTGCGAGCATTTACTCATAAAATTTTTGGGTTATTTTCAAGTCTTGTGGCTCATAATATTATTTGCTAGGAAAGCAGAATTTTATAAGAAATTATACATAAAGCCCTAAAGCCTTGTAAAAATTGATCAAGAGATAGGATTAATGATTATCCGCTTCTGACTTGAGGATGTATACGCGTGTGTGTGTGTGTGTGTGTGTGTGTGTGTGTGATATTTTCAAATTAACCTACACTCAATCAAAATTAAATTCGTTGATTATTAAAGTTCATTTTAATGTAATTTTTAGATTAAAAAAAGGTAAAAATTAATATATGTAAGTGTAGGATAAGCATAACTCGGTTTACTTTGTTGGTAATATCATAAGCAATATGATATTGTACGGTCCAAAATTTACGTTAATTTTTTGGATGCTGTCAATCCCAAAAAGAACACATAGCTAGCTACAACTTTTCTCTTGATTTAATTACCGTGGAGAAGAAATTATACAGGTGGGCACACCAGTCGAGCATAAAATGACACAACAGAACTCGTAAGCACAAAATATAAGAGCCCAGACTTTGGAAAATTGAAAATACAGCGGCCAGAAGGATATTCTTAGTTCTTAACTTTTTATAAAATAAAGATTGAGGAACTAACTCAAGAAATTTTGATTTATATTTAAAGTGGAATTACTTGACTCCTAATCTTTTGTTAGCCTTAAAAGAGTTTGACGCCTCTCATTGCTCTTATCTTTGTTTATATTTAATTTATTACTTATTTATTATAAAAAATTATTTTAAATAATATTAAAATTAAAAAATTAGAAATATTTTTTTCTCTGTCAAAAAACAAAAAAATAAATTTAGAATTATTTTTTTTATTTTTTTTTGAAATTATTTTTTTAATTATAAATATTTATATTATATAAATTATAAATATATATGAAAAATTGTTAAAATAAATTAAATAAATTATAATATATATTATATCATTATTAAATAAATTGAGTAAATTATTTTAAAATTTTAATTTTATTAAAATATTAAAGATGATTACATATTTATTATTAAATTAATATTAAATATTACAAATAATCAAAATTTATTTAAAAAATTATAATTTTAATTAAATATTCCTACAACTAACCAAATATCACTATGAAAGAATTTCTATATTTTTTTTCACCTTTAGTAATTAAAAATATATATATATATACACACACACACACTAAATTGGACTTATACAATTTATAAGTTTATATTTTTTATATATTTTGTTTAATTAAGAAAAATAAAAATACACTTAAATTGTGAGTATTTTTTTTCTTTTAATAAAGAAAATTTAAGGTTATTTTTTTCTCTTTAAGAAAACTAAAAGGGAAATTAAAATAAATTTAAATTATGAGTATTTTTTAAAAAAAATCAAAAAAATTGGAAATATTTTTTTTTAAGGTGTAAATTCTCTTATTATAAATTTGAATTTCTAAATTGATTTTTTCAAAGTCAAACTTACTCTATAAAAAGAAAAAAGAAAGAAAAAAAAAATTGTAAACCACACAATATTGAAAACATATTAGGAACAACCAAGAAATATACCTAATTCTTTGTGAAAGCAACAACATATGTCAAACTCAAATTAGTTAAAAGGTTAATTATATATATAATAATAAAAAAGGGAGGTATATCTTCTCAGGTTAATTATACATATAATAACAAAAAAGGGAGATATATCTTCTCCTCTGATTGCTAATAACTCGAATTGGTAGAAGGGTTATTTATATATACAATAATAAGAAAAGGAGGTGTATGTTATCCTCTAATTGCTAATTAAAATAATATTAAGTTATTGTTGGAAAAACAAAAAAAGTTTGTTACCACAATTAAACTCTCAAAAACAAGTCATGCAATTCATGGTATAGTTCATGAAAGTCATAGAAAATTAGTTAAAATAATATAGTCGATAAAAATTAATGAAAATAATTATAAGCACTAATCTTAAAGAAAAATTGATTAGGTGAAATTTAATTAAAGAGACACTAAAATTGAAGAAAAGTTTGTTTGGGTGAAATCTAGTTGAGAGAAAACAAAGTAATAATAAGACATGTTAAACATATTTATGATTTTCTAATGTGAAGAAGAGAATTAAATATATGTTGAAATTTTAATTTTATTACAATATTAAAAAATTATAAATTAATTATTAAATTAATATTAAATATTACAAATTGTGATTGTGTATTAAATGAATTCTAAATTTAAACCAATGTCGCCACACAAGTGTTTCATCATTTTTTTTTTAATTTCTCTAATTATATTATGCATATGGATACATTAATATAGTTATAGATATACATATAATTTTTTTTATTACTTTATAAATAAATCTTGATATTTTATCTAATTATTATAAATTATAACAAAGTATTAACCTAAAAAAAAACACATAAATAACAAGAAATAATTAAACATTTTAAAAATATAACGAAAAAATTATATCTTTTTTATGTGTAAAAATTTACAATAAAAAATAAAGAAAATAATTATTTACACTAAAAACTTTTTAATATAAAATTTTGATATTATATTAATAATTTGATTAAAGTAAAAATTTAAGTTAATGTCTAAGATAAAAAAATGAATCACATAATAATTCTAACAAAAAGAAAAGAAATCATCTTATATGTGCATCTTTCATTTAATAATTTAATTAATGTACTTCTTAATCATGATAAATTACAATGGTTTATTCAACCATTAGACTATGTAGAAGGTTGCCACAACAATTAATTTCTCTCTGTTGTTCATTTTTGCTTTTTCACAAAAGCTTTTTAATTTTAGGTTTTAGTGGAGGCAAAACGTCAAGTACAAAGGAAAACATTGACATAATAGAACCCCTTGGCCAAGGTACTCTCATCAAATTATGGTGAAGAAATTATCTATGGGGCTTTGAGACAACATATGGAAACTTAACTTTTGAGTAAATGCCTAGCTAGCTAACCAATTTTCAACTTTGTTCTCCTCCCTTAAAACATGAGCCATCTGCCCTAGTCTTTCCTATTCACCAAGTCCTTACAATTATTGGACAAGATTGAAAATTGGGTGTGTGAAGGGGACATCCTATTGAATGCAAGTTAGAGCAATCTAGGAGTCTCTTAAATTTGGATGATATAGTCACCCAATACATTATGTTGGGAGGCTACAATAATTAGTTTCTCTCCTTAAAAAAAAAAAAAAATTAAGTGATCAATCTTTTTCTTTTTTCCTTTCAAAAGTCTATTAAATCATAAAATACACTATAAAAATAATTTTTTACATTTTCATAAATCTAACAATCTTTTTCCAAAATTAAAATCTGATACTTCAATAATAAAAGTTTAAAATTTTAATTAAATGACAGTGATTGGATTTTTTTTACATATTGTCATTCGCTCCAAAAAAAAAAAAAAGTATTAATTGAGATATTGGTGGAGATTCATCTATAGTTTGGATTTGAGATTTGGAGCTTGCAGGACAAAAGAAAATTAGAGTCAGATGTCCTTTTTGGCATAAGCATTTTAACACTCAAAATATGTGGGTAAATTAGAGATTTTTTTTTTTTTGTATGAGCCCTTATTTAGAGAGAGCACTTAGAGTGATATATTTTTTGATGGAGATTTTTTAGGCCTCTTTTATTGTAGCTCAATTAGTGGGATTTTAATGTTGATGGCAAGGTCGATTGAAATGTGCTCGTTTAAAGCTAAGGACCTAAGCTAATGAGAGCTTAGGGCATGTAATAAGCCTAGTAACAAGCCCAGTCATGCTAGGAAGGCAAGCTTGTTGGGCTTTGAGCCCTAGACTTACTATGGTCCAGGAAAGTAAACTTAGCATAATGTGCAAAAATTAAATTAAGCATTAAAAACAAATCTTAAAAAAAAAATTTGTGTTCATCTTTTTTGCATGCCTTCAGATATAATTTTTCAACTTTCTTGGTGCTTTCCAACTTCCTGATTTAGTAAGTATACAAGTCGGTTCTTTGTCCATATGCCCACTCACACAATTTTTTCCTCATTTTCTTGCCTAGACAATGGAAAAGCTTTTCAGCACATAAACATATATAAGTAATAGGCATATTATGTTGAGAAGTATCATACATGGCTATAGTGGAGCTTTACTTGAGCATATTAATATTTAGTGTTAAGTTAGTGGCTAAAGTCTCACACTGAGAAATTGAATAGAGTTGGTTGATTTTATTTCTTATAAATGAGTAATATAGTATGTTGTAAAATCAATATAATAAAAAATAAATAAGGGAGTTAAAACTCTATGAGCCTTTAGTCCATTATTTGGACTTTTGTTAGTTTGGCTCACAAAGAGTTCTTTTTGTATTCTTCACTTTAGTAATATTTGCTCTCACTTTTACCTGTGGATGTAAGTCAATTCAACCGAACCATGTAAATTTGATGTCCCTTGTTTTCAATTATTTTTCCTTATTTTTGTTATTGTCTTTAAAGGCTATGACCTGAAGCTCATCTCCTAACAAATTGGTATCAAAGTCTGGTTTACCAGGAAAATAACCATTATGACAATAACTAAATATTATTTTGAGAAGTTTGGTCAGAGTGTCAACTTTGGAATGTGGTAGCTAAAGATGGAGGCCATGTTGGTTCAAGATAGCATCAACATAGTGCTACTAAGGAAGTAGAAAAAGCCAGAGAAGATGTCAGATGATAAGTTTGCTAGTCTTAACAAAAAGGCCAGATCAGGTATTATTTAAATCTTTTGATGAGGTTTTAAGAAAAGTAGCTACTGAGATAACTATTAAAGATCTGTGGGAGAAATTAAAGGCTTTGTATATGAAGAAAATAATGGAGAATAAGTTTTATTTAAAACTAAGTTTGTATATGCTTCATATATATGAAAGATCATTTATATTGTCACATCTTAATAAATTTGATTATTTACTTATGAATTTGAGTAATATAGATGTTCATATTGAGGATAAGAATTAAGTCCTATTATTATTGTATTCTCTTCCCCATTCATTTAAGCATTTTAGAGAAACAATACTTTATGGTAAAGAAATTATTTCTTATAAAGAAATTAAGTCTATTTTGAAGTTGAAAGACCAGATTAATAAAGATATAACTAGGGAGAGTAGTAATGGTCAAGCTAATGGCTTGGTGGTTCGGGGCAAATTAGATGACAAGGATGTAAATAGTTAAAGATCCAAAACTAGATCTAAATCTAAATATAGAAATTTGGTGTGTAATTATTGTAAGAGGAAAGGGCACATCAAAGTTGACTGTTTGAAGTTAAAAGCTAAGGATAAGGATAAGTATAAAAGTAATGAATCAATTCAACCTAGTGTTGCAGAAGATGATAGTAAAAGAATTATTTTCTTTGCTAATGATAAATTAATGTTTACCTATGAATAAATCTTAGATTATGGTTACACGTACCACATGTGTCCCAATAGGGATTGGTTTTTCACTTTTGAATTTGTTGAAGGTGGAGTTGTTATGATGGGCAATAATGTAGTTTGCAAAATTGCTAAGATTGGTACGGTTAGAATCAAGACTTATGATGGTGTTATGAGAATACTTACATAGTCAGACCCAAAATTAAAGAAGAATATCATCTCTTTGGGAACACTTGAGGCTCTTAGCTATAGGTACATTGGTGAAGGTGAAGTTCTGAAAGTCAGTAAAGGTGCTCTCATTGTCATGAAAGTTTGAAAATCTGGAAATTTATATATTATGTAATAATCTATAGTTACAGGCACTATTACGATCTTTGCATCATCTAATTTAGAACCAAATATTATGAAGTTATGACATATGTTGTTGGGGCACATGAGTGAGTAGGGTTTATCTATGTTGAGTAAAAAAGGCCTTTTGTGTAGACAACATACTATGAAGTTGGACTTTTGCAAGCATTGCATCTTTGGAAAGCAAAGGCATGTCAATTTTAAGTCTCTAGCAATTCATATGACAAAAGGCACTTTGAATTATATTTACTTAAATCTTTGGGGTCCATCTTGCATTTTATCAAAAGGTGGTGTCAAATACATATTGACTTTCATTGATGATTATTTAAGGAAAGTTTGAGTTTTCTTTCTGAAGCACACGAATGATGTTTTCCAAACATTTAAGAAGTGGAAAGCATTAATTGAGAAGCAAATAGGGAAGCAGATTAAGCGACTTAGGACAAGTAATGGCTTGGAATTTTACGAAGGTGAATTTAATGAATTTTGTGAAAATGAAGGTATTATTTATAACCATATGGTTAGGATGACTCCTTAGTAGAATGGTGTTGCTAAACATATGAACATAATACTTTTGGAGAAAGCTCGTTGTATGATTTCCATTATTGGTTTGTCAATAAACTTTTAGGTAGAGGTAATCTCTACAATTTGTCATATTATTAATTGTGCACCTTTGGCATTTATAAAGTTCAAAACTTCAGAGGAGGTCTGGTTAGGTACTCCTACTAATTACTTTGATTTGAAGATATTTGGATGTCATGCATATATGCATGTTAATGATGAGAAATTAGAACATAGAGCCAAAAAGTGTATTTTTCTTGGGTATGCATTTGGAGTGAAGGGATATCATTCATGGTGTCTTGACCTACCAAAATTTATAATTAACAGGGATGTTACATTTGATGAATCCTTTATGTGACATCCGAAGGGAGAGTCTTATATTCCTTATGATGTAGGTAAAGGTAACAGTGCACATAAGCATGTGAAGTTTGAAGTTGTGAATTGAGATGTTCAACAGTAGAGTCCTCACATTCAATTAGATTCATTAAATATTACAAATTCCTTTGAAGATAAAGATGATGATTATTCCATAACCAAAGACAGATCAAGAAGGGAGATTCAACCGCCATAGAGATATAATGACTATATTGCTTACGCTCTTTCAATTGCATAGGAGACTAGTGAAAATGACAAGCCATCTACATATTCAAAAGCAATTTCAAGTGTTAACTCGTCTAGGTGGTTGGTTGTAATGAATGAAGAAATAGAATCTCTTCACAAGAATGACACATCGGTTCTTGTGAAACCACCTTAAAAAAAGAGAATCATTGGTTGCAAATGGGTCTTTAGAAAGAAAAAAGGTATACCAGGGGTTGAAGATGCATGGTACAAGGCAAATTTGGTTGGTTTTGTTGATTTTAACTACGTCGTTGGTCTTAATAGAAGAAGATCTCTTACAGGTTATGTATTTTGTGTTGATGGTTATACTATTAGTTGGAAAGCTACTTTACAACATGTTATTGCTTTATCTATTATTAAAGTAGAATACAAGGCAATGACTAAGACAGTCAAAAAAGCCTTATAGTTGAAAGGCCTGTTTGGTGAATTTAGTTTATGTTAAGATGTTGTTACCATCCATTGTGATATTCAAAATGCAATACACTTGATTAAGGATTAGATGTATCATGAAAGGACAAAGCATATTAACGTGAGGTATCACTTTATTTGGGAGATAATTGCCCAAAGGAAGGTTTTAGACTAGAAAATTAGTACCAAAAATAATCTTGAAGATAAGTTTACAAAGCCTCTTCTAATTGATAAGTTCAAGCAGTGCTTGGACTTAATTGGCATGCTATGATGATTTAGGAGTTTATGAACAAGGTGGGGTATTGTTACTATGTTTGCTTGTGAGACTTAAGCCAAGGTAGAGATATGTTAAATTCGTGGCTAAAGTCTTACACTAAGAAATTAAGCAAAGTTGGCCCATTTTATTTCTTATAAATAAGAAGTAATATAATGTGTTGTAAAATTAATATAATAAAAAAAAATTAAAGGAGTTCAAACTCTATGAGCCTTTAGTCCATTATTTAGGTTTTTGTTAACTTGGCTCACAAAGAGTTCTTCTTGTATTCTCTATTTAAGTAATATTTACTCCCACTTTTACCTATGGGCGTAAGTCAAATTGACCAAATCACATAAATTTGGTATCCCTTGTTTTCAATTATTTTTTCTTATTTTTATTAATATCTTTAAAGACTATAACCCAGAGCTCATCTCTTAACATTTAGGTGGTAGGTTATTTTTCATAAAAAAAGTGAAATGAGGATGTCAATAAGTCTTTATTAGACTTAATTTGTAAGTGTGATAATTAATATTTATGCAATTTACTTCTTTTGAGTTGAAAACATAAAAATGAAATTTTATAATTATTGATTAAATAAAATCTTTTTATTGAATTTAAGTAGAAGCTTCCTTTTTTTTTATTTTTCCTTTAGAAGTTAATTCAATTGGTTGAAATTTTGTTTATATATGAAATATGAAATTTAAATCCCAAATCTCACTTTAAATTTCTAGGTATGGTGACTTATAGATTATACCTAATAGTTGAAATTCCATGAAAGCTGGACTTTATGCAATTGTTGCTTCATTTTGGCATGTCCCCATTAAGAGGTGGTTATGGTGTGACCATCCCCTCTTTAAATGAGTTTTCCAAAATTAAAGGTGGCAATTTTTGGTGCCCCTCTAAATGCTTTTTCTCCAAATTTTCAACCATATTTTTGAAAACCTAGTTTTCAAAATATTGTGTTGGTTGGTAATGTTTTTTATCATGAAAATCCTTAAATCATTGTCCAATGTTTATTTCAAATGGTTTTACAACCCTTGGGATCCTAGGAAAACCCACCAATTTTATGAAGCCATACTGATTGATATTTAATTAGTAAAAATCAAACATCATACCCAATCCAACTATCCAAATCCTCCAGATAATCCATTCAAACCAATGGCCAAGCCATCCTAACACACTAAAGCCTTTCCAAAACCATGTTTATCATACCTCTCCTTTTACCTAATATTTTACATATTTGGACTACAAGCAAGCATGATATAACACTTTTTATTATCAAAATTCTCAATTTCAACATTTGCGGTTAGTTTTCTAGAAATCTTAAGTACGAATCATATTTCCATTATGGTTTCTTCAATGGTGGAACTAGTTTGATGCAATTATAGAATTCTTTCTTGAATCAATTTAAGAAGGAATCCAAACATTTAAAGCTCAGTATGTAACTCTATCTTATGAAGCTTCATATCCAAAATTATTATATTTTTGCAATTTGTTCAAGCTCCCATGGTGTTGTGCATGGGAATTCTAGCAATAGCCAAATCCATTTACAAGCACATTAAATCTAGGTAGAATTTACAAAGTCAAGTTTTGGCATCAACTTTCTCCAGGTCACCAACATAAGGCATATAAAGCTTGTGTTTTACAATGGTTTAATCAACATCTAAATCATTCTAACACCATTGAAACAAGTACATCACAATTTTTGATGCATAAATCTCAATCTCAAGCATGTTTGGCTGATGCAATGTATCAAGAGAAATATATTCTTTCTCTAAAATATACCCTTCAAAAAGCAAAGCAAATATTGGTTGAGCAAAGTTTAGGCTCTTCATAATGTGATTCAATCATGATCCAAATGAAGACATTTATAGCCCTTTAATTATTAAAGGTGATAAGACTAAAAGTAAAAGTAAGAAATAAAATCATTTGGTGAAAGAATATACTTTTCATTTCACTAAAAGTACTTTTGTCTTTACCTTTTGATAAAATAGTAGTACAAAAGTAAAAGTAAATTTCCTCATTGAAAGCACTTTTGTCCATAATTTGCTTTCCAGATTATCAAGCACTCAAAGTGATTCCCTACCTATAAATGGACTTAAGCAATACAAGCTTTGGTAGAACACTTCTTCCCTTTCAAAAAAAGAAAATTCTCTTATATCAAAATCATTGTAAAGGCTTTATAAACTTCAACTTCAAGTTATCAAAGCCTTATAATTTGTAAGTTTTTACAAGTTATAAGTTTTAAATAAAATTTATTTTCTAAAACTTTGTTTTGCATTCTTGCATTCAAATTTATCAAAAATATATTATATTGGTTGAAAATCAGTAATAGTCTATAACGAGCTTGCTTTAGGACAACTCCTGGTGTAATAACGCCACATATTATATTATTATCATTATTTGCACTTAACATTTTCACTCCTCTACAATTAAAAAGAAAAAGAAAGAAGTTGGTAACTAGTCCCATCATAAATGAGACAAAAATAATAAAAAAAAGGATATTTAGTCTTGTGTTTTAATTCATGTGCAATTAACTATTATTTTGCTTTTAATAAGCATCTTTACAAAATAATGGTCATTGGATTTATTGATGTAACTTTAAATAATTTTTGAATGTAATAGGATCCACCCTGTGGAAAAACTTTAAGAAGACCACAACGTCTAATCAATGCATTCAAACCCTTCAACAAGTTGATATTTTTCTTGATTATTGTCTTATTGACGATGGTTCTAATTACCAACTTCTTTTTTACTTTTACTGTAGAAATTGATATCAAAATAGGTTTTGCATCTTTCTCAAAGCATTTAGCTAAATATGAGAAGCCTTTAGCTTTAATTAAGTTGACTAAAGCTAAGAGATAGAACAATTTAGACACATATTAAATTAGATGTATTAAAATTTGACCAAATTTTAATGTATTCTAAGAAACGTGGCCTCTCATATAGTGTAAGTTAAAAGTAATCTAACCCAAAATAATTTAAAATGTTTCAACCATAAATTTTTCAATCCAATATGAAAAAATATCATTCTCTTCTTAAATTATTATTTTTTTTGAAAAAACTAAAATAAGTTCACTATTTAATATTTTCTTATGTTTTTACTTATTATTTTTTTATATATACAAATATATACATATCTATTGTTCCCACATCCTTGTATGGGTTGTAATTGTTGTCAACTAGGTTTAAGTGTGCAAGAAAGTAAGGTCACATGGAAGGGTAAGAAGGTAAAAGCCACATGGAGGGGCAAGAACGTAAAAGCCACATGGAAAGGTAAGACAATAAATTCGCCGCAAGTAAACCCTATTAGAGTTTCATGGAGGAGTATATAAAGGCCATTGGAAGACAACAAAAAGACAGATCGACAATTTGAGCAAAACGGCACGCATTGGCAATTTGAGTAGAACGGCACGAATCGGCAATTTGAGCGAAACGACACATAGTCGGCAATTTGAGTAGAACAGCGGTCGGTGAGGAGATAATCCGGTTGAACAGCAGTTGGCAAGGAGACAATCCAACTGAACAGTGGTCAGCGAGGAGACAATCTGGCTGGATGGAAAAATAGAAAATGACGGTGAGAGAGATCCAGCTGGGACGGTGAAAAGATCCGGCTGGATGGCGTGTGACCAGAAAGATCCGATTGGGATAGCGAAGAGATCCGGTAGAATAGGGGCTGGACAGTGTGAGACCAGAATAAGGTAGAAACCTAATTTGGCCAACCAAAAGAGATCCGGCAGAAAGAGATCCAGTCGACGATGAGAGATCCGGCAAAACAGGGGCTAGACGGAAAAATAGAAATGTGAGGCAAGCCGTGAGACAAGGAGACGGGTAAGACCGTGAGATGGTGAAAGCAGGAGGTGTGTGGGACAACTTAGAGAAGGAATTCGGCGAAACATCGGAAAGAACTCAACATATTTCCAGATTTCTTCAAGAGAGGTTAGAGAGCGTTGTGGTGAACTTCTAAGCGGCAGTAGAGCAGCCTTTCAATCCAACAAAGGCAAGACAAGTTAGAAGAAGGGTAGACATAGTAAGTGACACTCTTTGTATTGTACTTACTTAGTATTTGCAATAGTGAAAGGAGTCAGAGGATTAAGACATCCATTGTAACTGAAATTCTCAAGTATAGTGGATAGTTTCGATAAGGGAGAGTCCCTACCACCATGGATGTACGTCATATTGACGGAACCACGTAAATCTCGTGTGTCCTTAATTTGCTTTACATTCTGTGTTTTGAATTAAGTTGTGAACGCAGCTAAAGTATCAACCAACCCATAACCTAACGAAAGTCTAAACAAGAACATCTGAATTATCTATTAGGCAAGGTGTCTGAAAGGTGACTTTGGGGATTATTGTGATTAGTAGGTAGCAATAGATCTACCTTAGTTGAGTTTGAGAAAGAGTTCACTTTTAATAAGAGGTGAAAGTTGTTCACTTACTTGTGAATTGCAAATTGTGGTAATACTGATTCACTTCCTCTCTTAGTATCACAAACTAGTGGATCCTAAAGAGAAATCAGGAACTTTAATTGGTATCAAAGCATAGGTTCACCAGTTTGAACCTTAACAGTTTGGTGTACTAGTTTGAAGGGATCTAGAAGTTTGACTTGTTCAGCATACTAAGAAATGGAAACTGGTACCAGCATTAGCACCACTTACAGCAAGAAGGTTCCAATCTTCAACGGAACCAACTATCATATGTGGAGAGCAAGAATGCAAGTGGTATTTGCAACCATGGGCATGAATGTGGTGAAATGCATATAGGAGGGTTTTGTGGCTCTAGAAGAAGGTAAAGACCCAATCCCAGAGGAGTTAAGGCAATTTGAGATAAATGGGAAGGCCTTAAATGTCATCATTTCAGCATTGACAAATGTTGAGTATGCTAAAGTTATGGACTGCAAATCTACCAAGGAGATATGGGACAGATTGTGGAAAGTCTATGAAGGTGATGGTAGAATGAAGGAGGCTAAGCTTCAAGTGTTCAAGGAGAAATATGAATCTCTCAGAATGCAGAAGAATGAGACAGTTCAAGAGTTCTTCACCAGGGTTATTAACGTTGTAAACGACCTGAGAAGTCATGGGAAGAACAAGAAGGACTCATCGATTGTGAAGAAAATTCTGAGAATTCTGCCTAAGAGGTTTGCCTCAAAGGTGATAGCCATAGAGGAGAGTCGAGATCTCAATTCTATGTCTCTACATGATCTTCAATGCAATCTCATTGCATATGAGATGAGAATAAAGTCAACTAAGAGCTCCTCAATGTCAAAGGTATCAAAGGAGGCAGCTTTCGAAGCTATGAAACACTTAAAGATAAAAGAAGAGGAAGAATCATCCAGTAAGGATAATGATGATGGTAAGGAAGAAAGTAAAAGTGAAGTAATGGCTTACTTCACAAGGAAATTCAAAAAGGGGTCTAAGAAAAGAAAAGAATAGTTGTCCTTGAGATGTTATTGTTGTAGGCAGACTGGACACTTTGTTTCTCAGTACAAAGTGAAACTTGATGATGAAGACGAGGATGGTGATAATGAGCAGAATTCATGATGGAGAAGATCATCATTCAAATCAAAGAAGTCCAGTAAGAAGAT
Organism: Rhizophora apiculata; assembly: GCA_037832385.1. Taxonomy (NCBI): domain Eukaryota; kingdom Viridiplantae; phylum Streptophyta; class Magnoliopsida; order Malpighiales; family Rhizophoraceae; genus Rhizophora; species Rhizophora apiculata. The sequence goes on from CM075425.1 coordinate 6,961,661, forward strand.
TGCCAACCCACAGAGGAAGATAAGAGGCTCATTTAAGAGTTATGTAAGTCAGATAAAAGAAACTGATGAGGAGGAAGATGAAGACTCATCAGATGAGTATGTCTTTATGGCATCAGTATAAGGTGGTAGCTCAACCTCTGAAGAGGAAGAGGAAGTTGATGAAGAAGAACCAGATCTTCAAGCTGAGCTGAAAGCAGCTTCAAAGGAGATAATCAAAAGGGGTAGAACCATAAGAAGGTTGGAGGCCCATATAAAATAAGTTGAAACAAAGTCTGAGGAAGCTAAAAGTCAAAATGATGAAATAAGGGCTGAGCATATTGACTTGAAGAGAAGATTTGAGAAACAGATCAAAATATGTGAAGACCTTACAATAGAGCTTGGCTCAAGGGCTTCAAAAATTGAAGAAATGGAGAAAGAGTTGCTGAGACTTCAGCAACAACTCAAAAGTAGTAAAGAGAACTTGTAAAAGCTTGAAATGATAGGAGAAACAAGTTCTGAAAAAGGAGAGAAGAATGTAGAGAAAGTGCAGCAATTTGAGGCTGCATTGGCTAAAGGAAATAAGAATGTGCCACAGAAGTTGAAAGAGAAGGTTGTGACTTAAAAGAAGATAGCTGAGAATAAAGAAAATCTGAAGAAGCAACCTAAGGTGGCAAACAAGAAGGAAGAAAGGAAAGTCAGCCAACAGAGAGCTACAGCTGAACAGAAAAAGGAGAAGAAGGTGACTGAAATGAAAGTCACACAAGCAAAGAAACCAGCTACTTTGCCTACACAGCAAGTGATGAACCGAAAAAGACAAGCAGTGATCAGACCCAAGAAGAGGTAGTTTCAAGGTCATTGCCTTTATTGTGGAGTTTAGGGTCATAAGGAAAGTAACTGCTGGTGGAGAAGGCCAGTATATGTCTCCAACTTGAGAAGATACGATGCTGCATACAAGGGGAGACAATACAGAATTCAGAAGAGAACACTTGTCGTGAGTTCTTATACATACTGTAAAAGGCAAGGACACGCTGACAAGGATTGTTGGTGGAAGCCTAAACCAGTGGTTTCAAAGAACAAGTTTGCTATATTGGTAGACCTGGAACAGTGTGAAAGGTGCGGGCAGGATGGCCATAATGCCAAGAGATGCATGACACTTCTCCTTGAGTAAGAGAAGGCACTCAATGGCATAGTGGAAACAAGCGGTGCAGTCAAAGCTGAGAAAAAGGAGAAAGCTATCTTCCAGCCAGTTCAAAAGAAGGAATATAAAGCTAAAAGGGAGGTGGCTAATATAGCTGAAATTGCACTCAACACTAACTGCAAGGATAAGTAGTGGATTCTTGATAGTGGATGCACTTCGCACATGACGGGAGACAAGAGTAAATTATCAAAGCTAAACAAATCAAGAGAAGGCAGAGTTAAGTTTGGCAATGATGATTCACTCAACATCAATGGTCAGGGGTTAGTAAAGATTGGAAGAGGAAAGCTAAAAAATGTTCTGCATGTTGAAGGACTTAGATATAATTTAGCATCTGTCAGTCAGCTATGTAATGAAGACCATAAGGTAATATTCACAAAAACAGGTTGCCAGGTAAAGAGTAAAGAAGGCAATACTGTTGCAGCCAGGAAGAGAACAGCTGGAAATTTATATGTGATTGATGAGGACAAGACAAGGAGCTGTTTACTTACAAAAGAAGAAGAAAATCAATTCTGGCATAGGAGGTTGAGACACTTAACACAGAAGAACATGAGGAAGTTGACCACTACTCATGCAATCAGAGACATTCCAGACCTCAAGAGAGAGAGGGAGTATGTCTACTTAGCATACTCTAAAAGAAAATATGTCAGAAAGTAGTATAAGACCAAAGAGTTCAGTTTTGAAGCAGTGCTTGACATTGTACATACTGATTTGTGTGGGTCGATGAGAACAAAAGGGTTGAATGGTGAGAGGTACTTTGTCATGTTTATTGATGATTATTCCAGAAGGACCTACATCATGCACCTCAAACACAAGTCAGAAGTTCTGAATTGCTTCAAGAGATATAGAAGATTGGCTGAAAATGAGAGTGAAAGGAAGATCAAAGTATTGAGGTTAGATCAAAACACTGAATTTACAAATGAAGCTTTTGAAGATTACCTCAAGAAGCATGGTATTCACCATCAAATGGTAACAACGAGAACACCTCAATGGAATGGGGTGGTAAAGAGGAAGAATAGAGTTGTGGTTGAAATGACAAGAACTCTACTGTTGGAATCCAAGCTTCACACAAGATTTTGGATAGAAGCAGCATTTACAGCTGTGCACCTACTGAACAGCGTTCTATTAAGGCCCATACTGATAAGACTCCATATAAGCTATGGATTTGGAAGAAGACAACAGCCAAGTACCTCAGAGTCTTTGGCAACCCATGTTTTGTGAAGAACAAGGAGCAAAACTTGTGAAAATTCAATGTTAGGTCTGATGAAGGCATCTTTGTGGGATACTCAGCAAAGACAAAAGGTTATAGAGTTTTCCTGCATAAGTTGAGAAAAGTGATCACTTCCAGTGATGTGAGAATAGATGAGAACTAGAAAACAATGCAGAATGGAGAAGCTGAGGACAATGAAGAAGATGATTTCAATGTAGATGAAGAATTAGACCAACCTAAAGAAAAGGAGTAAGAAGTAAGTTCAGACTCGGAGAAAAGTGAGTCTGAAGCTGAAGAAAGAGATCTTCTTGCAACTAAGACGGTGCAAGGAAGAAGGACAAAGAAAACATGGACTAGTGCTCATCAAGGAGATCAGATCATAGGTGGCCCATCAGCAAGAGTTACAACAAGAAGAAGAATTGTGGGAGCTACTGCTCTACTCTCACAAGTTAAACCTAAATTTGTTGAAGAGGTTATTCAAGACAAAGCTTGGGTCAAAGCTATTAATGAGGAGCTGGATCAAATTGAGAAGAATAATACATAGGAGCTGATTCCAAGACCCACTAATAAGAATGTCATAGGAACAAAGTGGGTGTTTAGGAATAAACACAATGAAGATGGTAAGGTGGTGAGGAACAAGGCCAGATTGGTTTGTAAAGGTTACATTCAGATAGAAGGGGTAGATGTTGATGAAACTTTTGCACCAATAGCAAGGTTAGAAACTATTAGAATGTTCTTAGTTTTGGCAGCACACAAGAGGTATAAAGTCTATCAAATGGATGTGAAATCTGCCTTTCTGAATGGGTTCTTGAAAGAAGAAGTGTATATTGAACAACTTGATGAAGTACAAATCAATGAGGATGAGACACATGTGTGCAAGCTGAAGAAAGCCTTGTATGGTCTTAAGCAAGCTCCAAGAGCATGGTACAGTAGGCTGGATGCGTACTTGAGAAGGTTGAACTTCAAAAGAGGAACGGTTGATAATAACCTGTATGTATTCAATTCAGAAAAAGGCCAGCTGATAACCATAGTATATGTAGATGACATCATCTTTAGAGGGGATCACTTTGAGTTATGCCAAGATTTTGCATAGAAGATGAGTGAGGAATTTGAGATGTCATTACTTGGAGAAATGACGTACTTTCTTGGATTACAGATAAAGCAGTGTGAAGAAAATATCTTTATTTCTCAGATAAAATATGCCAAAGAGATGCTGAAAAGGTTTGGCATGAAGGATAGTAGATTTGTCAGTACCCCTATGATAGTGGGCTGTAAGTTAACAAAAAATCAAGAGGGAAGGAGTACAAGCCCTACAGAGTACAGGAAGATGATAGGGAGCCTTATGCACCTTACGGCATCAAGGCCTGATCTTATGCAAGCTGTGTGCGTTGCCAATAGATTCCAAGCTAATCCTAAGGAGTCTCATGTATTGGCAGTGAAAAGAATCCTAAGGTACCTCAAAGGAACATTGGAAATGAGCTTGTGGTATCCAGTCATGGATTCTGTTAAACTACAAGCATACACTGATGCAGACTGGGTAAGAAGTATAGATGATAGAAAATTAACTAGTGGCTGCAGCTTCTACTTGGGTTCAAAGTGTGTTGCATGGTTAAGTAGAAAGCAAAATAATGTTGCTTTGAGCACAGTTGAGGCTGAGTATATGGTTGCTTGTGCAGCATGTACACAGGTGATATGGATGTTAAGACAATTGGTATACTTGGGTGTTGAAGTGAAGTTACCAGTGAGTGTGCTTTGTGATAATCAAAGTGCTATTGATCTCAGTAAGAATCCAGTTCAACATTCAAGGAGCAAGCATATTGACATCCAGTATCACTTCATCAAAGATCAAGTGGAATAGGGTACAATTCAGTTGGAGTATGTTGGCACTGAAGATCAAATTTCAGATATTCTAACTAAACTTTTGTCCACAGAGTTGTTTGAAAAGCACAGATTGAGTCTATTTGTGCAAATGTCTCCTCAAGCCTGAAGTTCAGGTGAATCCTCCATCTCCACTTTGTGAGTTTTTCAGATTTGTAATTGGTTGGCAAAGGGGAGAGAAGCAACAGTGTAGGGGGAGCTGTTAAGAAAGGGGGAGTGTATATTTAGGAGGAGTTGAAACTACTGCATAGTGGCTTTTATCATGAGTGTTACCAACAATTACAAAGGGGGAGATTGTTGTTCCTACAACCTTGTATGGGTTGTAATTGTTATCAACTAAGTTTAAGTGTGCAAGAAAGTAAAGCCACATGGAAGGGCAAGACAGTAAATTCACCGCAAATAAGCCCTATTATGGTTTCATAGAGGAGTATATAAAGGCCATTGGAAGACAACAAAAAGACAGATTGGTAATTTGAGTAGAACGACACAGATTGGCAATTTGAGCAGAACGGCATACAGTTGGCAATTTGAGCAGAACAACGGTCGGCGAGGAGACAATTCAGCTGAATAGCGGTCAACGAGGAGACAATCTGGCTGGACGGAAAAACAAAAACCAACGGTGAGAGAGATCTGGCTGGGACGGTGAAAAGATCCGGCTGGACGGTGTGAGACCAGAAAGATTCGGCTGGGACAGTGAAGAGATTCGGCAACGGAGTGAGACCAGAAAGATCCGGTTGGGACGATGAAGAGATCCGGCGACGGTGTGAGACTAAAAAGATTCGGCTGGGACAGTGAAGAGATCCGGCAGAATAGGGGCTGGACGGTGTGAGGCCAGAACAGGGCAGAAACCCGATTCGGCCAACCAAAAGAGATCCAGTCGACGGTGAGAGATTCGGCAGAACAAGGGCTGGACAGAAAAACAGAAACATAAGGCGAGCCATGAGACAAGGAGACGGGTGAGATCGTGAGACGGTAAAAGCAGGAGCTGTGTGAGATAACCTAGAGAAGGAATTTGGCGAAACATCATAAAGAACTCAACATATTTTTAGATTTCTTTGAGAGAGGTTAGAGAGCGTTGCGGTGAACTTCTAAGTGGCAGTGGAGCAGCCTTTTAATTCAACAGGGGCAAGACAAGCTAGAAGAAAAGTAGACATAGTAAGTGACACTCTTTGTATTGTACTTGCTTAGTATTTGTAATAGTGAAAGGAGTCAAAGGATTAAGACATCCATTGTAACTGGAATTTTCAAGTATAATGGATAGTCTTGGTAAGGGAGAGTCCCTACCACTGTGGATGTACGTCACGTTGACGGAACCACGTAAATCTTGTGTGTCCTTAATTTGCTTTACGTTCTGTGTTTTGAATTGAGTTGTGAACGTAGTTAAAGTATCAGCCAATCCATAACCTAACGAAGGCCTAAATAAGAACATCTGAATTGTCTATTAGATAAGGTGTCTGAAAGGTAACTTTGGGGACTATTGTGATTAGTAGGTAATAATAGATTTACCTTAGTCGAATCTGAGAAAGAGTTCGCTTTTAAGAAGAGGTTGAAGTTGTTCATTTACCTGCGAATTGCGAATTGTAGTGATACTGTTCACCCCCCTCTCAGTATCACAAACTAAAAGATCCTAGGGAGAAGTCGGACACTTCAATATCACACATTCTTACTACTTTATTTTCATATATTATACAAATATATGGAATAAATTAAATTTATATACTTTTTGATCGAATATATATTTAATTATTTTATATTTAAATTAGATTTTTTTTTATCAAAATTTTTTTATTTTTAATATATTCATAATATTTTAATAATTTCATCTACATATGCATATATATAATATAGATAATATATATGCATACATATATATATTTGTATATATAATGTGTATAATATATTTGTGTATTTTTAATAGAAATTAGTATAAAAATTAAATAACAATAATAATAATAATAATAATATATTTTTACCTATTTGAATGTATTATGAAATAAAAAGTTTAATGAAAATTAAAAAAATTATTTTCTAAAATATTAACATGTCAATCCACGACTCAACTCAAATCCAAATGACTTAAATTTAATCTAAAATATATTGTAACTTGAAAATAAGTAATTGTAAATAATCGTAACTCAAAATAACTTATTTTCAATATACCAATTTTTTTACTTTTGTATAAATTAAGCTCATGTTCAACTCATGCTAAGAATTGTCAAATAAACAAAAGCTCTCTCTTGTAATATTTATTTCCCACAAAGAAAAAGAGTTGGTGGCAATCTTTTCCTTGGCTCAATTCTAAGCAAGAAAAGGGAAGTATCACTATGGTTGCATTTAAATCATAGGAGTTGTATGGCCTAAATTTATGGATAGATGATTTGTATGAAATAAGAGTTTTATCGGTGATTTAGTGTTTTATTTTTTATTGATTCAAGTTTAAATATTTTTATAGTAATTTATTTTTTAATAAATAAAAATTTATGTTTAAAATATAATATTAAATTGTAAATTTTTAATATTAAAATTAAATATAAAAAAATTAACTTGAAACAATAATTAATGCACTTAAAATATATTTTTTTAATCAAAGATATAGACAAATGATCACAAAAATGCCAATGAGCCAGGGCCCAAAAGGGAATAGGTTCCAAGTTAATGAAGTCAACTTTAGGCCCAATATGGAAAGCCTAATCCACAACCATGTGTATTCTATTTCTACTTATGGTGGTGCCCATTAATTAATGAATCTTCTTTTATCTATTTATTAATTAGTATTACAATTACGTCCCACCAAAACTGAAAAACAACAAAAATGATGATGTATTATTGTTAAAATGTATTCATATTTAAAATTGATTAAAAAATTCATATTGTTAATTACTTGATGTAAAAATTGTTATTTAGATATAAATTTTTTTCTCTTGTCTACTATTGGAGTGAATTGACAAAAGAAACGAAAAAGAAAAAAAAAAAGTTATAAAAATCAACTGATATAGATTTTAAAAAAAAATTCACTTTCTTAGCCAACTCAAATAAAAATGTTCTTGTTGCTTATCTCCTAGTTTAATAGTTAGACAATGCTGCAATAACATTAAATCAATATTCAAACTATGTAACTAAATTGTGATGAGAAAGTGAGAACAAAAAAGGCATATAATAGATATAATAATATGATTTGCAGTAAATAAATATTTGTTATTTGGAAAAATATATACTAAGTACTAAAGCATAAAAGAAAGAAAATAGAAAAACTTTAAAAGCCAAGGGAAAAAGGATAATAAAGAAAGGTAGTAGAGGTAATGAAAATATAATACTGTTCCATCACAATATTTTCAATTTGTTAAAAAAAAAAAAGATTTTGAAACAAAGATGGAACAACTTTTTGCAGTTAGCCAATGACTTAAAAATCACGGTGTGCTTTTTTTCTTTTGAAGAAAATAAGAAGGAAGAAAACAAATTAATATGGTACATAATCATAAAAATACATTTTGTAGGAAAAAACAATAAAAGAGTAAATATAATAACTAGAGGTGTTAAAACAAACAATTGAGTTGAATTTAAATTAAATCATTTTGAATTAAATTATTTTCAAGTCAAATCATATCTGGGTTGAAATATCTACTCTATAAGTAGAATATCAAACTAATTCTAAAATTCTAACATTAATTGCTCTTGTTTGAGTTGCATAATTTTAACATAGGATTAGCAAAGGCGTTTGCTCTAAAACAAATAGTTAAGCCTTGCATAAAACCTTTCTATGACTAGGTAGTAGATATGGGATTAATTTTAACCTAGTTATGATACCACTACAATTGCTATATCATCTATATGCCTAACTGTTAGCTTAACATTATATTTTTTTCTGGAGCATCATCAAGATCAAAGAAATTCTCGATTCTATAGATCCAATTTAGTAAATCATCCCCAAAGAGGTGGAGAAATTTGATTTTCATGCCCTTTTTCATGTAAGTGCCAAAGTCGATACCATTTGATGATGATAAGGCCCTTATCTAGCATTCTTGGGAGCTCATCGCTTGAGCTTGAGAATATATTTGGTTTTGTTGGACAATAATTTCAATGGTCTAAGATATAATTTCTTTCAAACTATCATTGTACTTGGATAAAAGCTTTAACAATGACTTTGGAGCTAGTTCTTTGCTCATTTTCTCTTGATCATCTTTTTGATTGAAGTCTACCATTATTCTCCATGAGTATACCACTAATGCAACTTAAGGAATTTATGTTAAAAACCAAGGAATAAATAGAGAATTGGTTTCAAATGTAAATAATGAGATGAAGAAAAATGGACGAAGAGAAGGAATAAAGGCAATATAGAACCAAGTTAAAAATTAAGAAAAGATAGAAAATTTGTATTAAATTTAAAAATTAGCTTTAGACATCACATGTCTATCATTTTTCCCTTTATCAGCTTATATAGACTCACTTAATCATCTCAGATGCGTGACTTAAGCAAAATAATGAAAATTATATTTTCTCTCTATCACATTTACAATTTCTTTTTGGAGTAAAATTCCCAATATATTAACAAACTAATAACTTTTAGGATCAACTAGTTAAATTTCTAGCTAATCACTGTTAATGTGTCTTCTTCCTTCATTCTTACATTACCAGTTCTTTTTCCTTTACTTTGTCCTCTTCTCTATCTAATCTCAACTTAGACCTTTTATGCACAATTTTCTTAATTGACATAAACTAACCTTAAAACAGAATTTTCTCTACCATATCTATATGCAAGTCTTTTTACCAAAAAAAATAAAAGACCCAATATTTTGATTTACTAGAAATCGTCTTTTACACAATTAAACCAATGAAACAAAAGTTGAGTAAGAAGAAAGTAAGGCATGACAATCACTTCAATGGTTATTGACTTTATTATGGCCAAGAAATCAATATTATGCCAATTTTCCTTAGACATGATCTTGCCATGAGTTTGTTGGAGTATGATGCTATCAATATGTCAATTGACTTGTCTAACAAATAATTTTTTAATTTAAATTATTAGTATAATAATTAATATATTTTTAATATATATATATATATAAAAATGGTGATGTCAATGTGAAAGAGCTAGAGAGCCTAAAAGGGAATAGGGTCTAAGTCAATAAAGTCAACTTTAGGTTTGATAAGGAAACATTTAATCCATGGCCACGCATATTCCATTTATACTTGTGGTGCCCATTAATTAATGAATCTTCCTTTATTTATTCACTAATTAGTATTACAATTACGTCCCAGCAAAACTAAAAAATAGCAAAAATGATGATGTATGACTATTAAAAACAATCCATATCTAATATTGAGATAAAAAATTTCATATTGTTGATTACTTGATGCAAAAATTATTATTTAGTATGAGTTTTGCTAACTTGTCTACTATTTGAGTGAGTTAACAAATGATAAAATAAAAATAAAAATAAAAGTTATAAAAATCAACCTATATACCTTTTCAAGAAAAATTTCACTCTCTTACCCAAATTAAATAAAACAGTTCTTGCTTCATTTTTTTTTGGTTCAATAATTTGATAATGCTACAATAGCTATAAATCAATATTCAAACTATATAACTAAATTAATCTTTTTATAAAAGTGAGGAGCAAAAAAAGTAGATAATAGATATAATAATATGATTTGCAACAAACAAATATTTTTCACTGGGAAAATATATACTAAGTACTAAGGCATAAAAGAAACAAAAAAACAAAAAAGACTTTAAAAGCCAAGGGAAAAAAGGATAATAGAAGAAAGATAGTAAAAAAAAAAAAAGTGAAAATTATACTGTTCCATTGTAATATTTTTAATTTGTTTAAAAAAAGATTTTGAAACTAACATGGATCAACTTCTTTTGATTTGTTAATGACAAAAAGAAAATCATTGTATGCATTTTTTGAAGAAAATAAGAAGGAAGAAAAAAAATTGACATAATAAATTAAACATATAATATGTAAAATAAGAGCATAAAAAGATAAATATAATAACTAAAAGTATTAAAATGAGTCATTGGATCACATTTAAATTAAGTCATTTTAGATCAAGTTATTTTTAAGTCTAATTACATTTAGGATATTTTCCAATTATTCAAATTTAATTTGCTTTGTGAATTAGTAAATTATTATTTAATAATCAATTTTTTTATTTTTATATATTAATATGTATTTAAAGTATAAATTTTTATTTTATCACTTGAGCTTAGTCACATGTTGATCTATTAATTTTATAAAAATTAATCTTTGTATTATGTTATTTATTATAGGTGAAATTTTATTATTATGTATTATTTATTTTTAATATATTAATTTGTATAAAAATTTACAAGTATATTATCTATCTTATATATATTTATATTATTTATAATATGTATATATATGTGTATGTATGTATGCATAACATTATTAAAATATTATAAATATAAAAAATAAAAATATATAATTATATATGTAAATAATCTAAAATTAGTATAAAATATTAAAAATATATCATAAATAAAATATGATGTGTATCAAATGTAATGTATATTTTTTTTGCATATATAAATATACTAACAAATTAACAACTTTCACAGCCACTAATTAACCTTCTAGCCAATCCTTGTATCAGATATGTCCTCTTTCCATATTCTTGCATCAATACCTCTGCTTTTAAGCACCATTGTCCTTAAGAGTGAAGCCAAAGAAATGCTAATGGATATCATAGTAGAATGCCCAGTTAGATGGAGCATTGTTAGACCATTGAATAAGTATTTAAATGGCTACCACACAACCATGCTTCACCAATCTTTTGTCCCAAATTATCATTGGAAGAGCAATGGCTAAGACATCAAGTAATTTTAGAACAATGTCTAGAAAAGCTATAATAAATGGTCCTAGATGCTCCTTGAGTTAAGAAACATGAAATACGGGGTGAATTTTGGACTTTGGAGGCAACTTTAACTCAAAGGTTGCCATACCAACCTTGGCTATCACTAGATAAGGTTCAAAAACCCTTACCAACCTATAAGGTTGTAGCTTATTAAACACCAAGTCACCCATAAGGAATTCCCTTTCTAACTTATGCTAATCAACTTGACTTTTCACCCTTTATTGAGCACATTGTAGATAATAATGAAGGAGCTTAATGATGGCTTATCTTACTCTCAAATGTTGATTCATAGTAGCCACTTTAGCATCACGTGGAATATAGGGAAAGTGCAAAGGTGGAGCATAACTATAAAGTGCTTCAAATGGGAATATCTAAATGGTAAAATGGTGGTTAATATTATACTACCATTCAGTAAGACTAAGCTATTGACTTTAATAAGGAGGGTGGTTGCTAGTGGCGTAATGGAGATAAGTTTCCAAATCATTTCTGTTTGCCCATCAGTTTATGAGTGATAGTTTGTGGAAGCATGAAGTTAGACTCTCTATAATGTGAAGAGTTCTTGCCAAAATAAATCATGAAGATCTTTATGACTAATTATTACCTTTAGTAGTCCATTTAGTTTAAACACTTGATCTAGGAAGTGTTAGCTATAATATTAATTATATAAGGGTATGCTAAGAATATGATTTGAACATATTTACTAAGATGGTCCACTAACATGAATATTACTTGTTTCCCATTACTCTTTGGAAAGCCCTGGATAAAATTCATGAAAATACTTCGCTACATACCTAAATGGATGTAAAGGTTAAAGGACTCTTGGAGAGGTAGAAGGCTCATATTTGCATCTCTAGCATACTGTAAACTCCTTTACAAAGTGACAAATATCTTTTTTAATGTCTTTCTAAAAAAGATAACAAGTGATCTTTCTAATAGTATCCTATACATTAGTATGACCACCATGAAGTCTAGCATGCCAAAAATGATTTGCTAATGTAAATCCAAGTTATCCTTGATAATTAATCTCTCCTTCCACTTGAGCTATTCTTCATTAAAAGTATAAGATGAAGCCTTTAGTAGGTTTTATTACAACTTATTGAAGATTTGGGATAATTGAAGATCTCGAAGACAATAAGACTCAATGTTGTCTAGAAGATTAATAGATATAGTAGAGAGGGTCATTAAAATAAGCTCATTACAATGCATCCTAAAAAGGGCATCAATTATAATATTTTCTTGGCTTTTGTTATAAACTATCTCATAGTCATAGCCCAATAGTTTTGGAAAACTAGGTGAATTGTTCATGAGTTGAAAGCTTTTATTTTGGTTAGTACTTGAAGATATGGTGATCAATTTTGATCTTCAAATGTCTTATTGTGCAAATTGTGATGCCACTTTGTAATTGCCATTATAATGGCTAAAAATTCTTTCTCATAAACTGAAGGAGAAAGATGTTTGAGAGAGAAAGCCTTATTGATGTATGCTATCTTGCAAGAGTACTACCTTATTTTAGCTTTGAAGACATTAATTTCAATGGTGAACCTTTTTGTGAAATCAGGAAGGGCTAGCATAAGACTAACCCCAAGGCCATTTTTAATTGCTAAAAAGCTTGATTGGCATTTATACTCCAAGTAAATGGCTCATTTTTTCTACAAGAGCTTAGTAAGAGGCTTCAAGATCTTTTGATAATCCTTAATGAACTTCCAACAATAGCCAATTATGCCTAAAAGCCCCTTAATTATTTTAAGTTTTAGGGAACTAGCTTATTAATAATGACTTCCACCTTCTTAGAGTTATTGGTCATCCCCAATAGAGAAATAATATTAATATGACCAAGGGATTTCACCTTTTAAACTATGAAGAAACACATGCTTTTCTAAACATTCAAGTGATGTTACTTAATGAGAGTTAGAGTCAAGACTAAGTGGGAATGATGATCTTATATGGTTTTATTGTAAATTATAATTCCATTAAAGAAAATGAGAATGAATTTCCTAAGATAAGGTTTAAAGATGTCATTCACGAGGCATTCAAAATGTCTAACATGACTTTGTGGTAACTTGATTTGAGATCTAGTTTTAGAAAAATATTATGATCCTTCTAACTCATCAAGCAATTTATCAATTAGGGAAATGAGAAACTTATCTTTTATGGTAATGTGGTTAGGAGTCTTATAGTCAATACAAAACTAGTAAGAGTTGTCCTCATTTTTTAAAGGGACCACTAAGGAAACAAAAGGTAATGTGTTGTCTTGAATAATGCTAGCTTGCAGCATCTCTTAAATCATGATAGTTATCACTTCCTTCTAGACAAGTGAACACTTATAGGGCTTTGCACCAACTAGAGTTGCCCTAGGTTGTAGTGGAATAAGATGATCATGTCACCTTTGAGGTAGTAAGGAGGTAATAGTGTTTGCACAAAAGGAGATCAGTGCTTGTGATCAATTCTAGTAAGGTTAAATATCATAACTAAAACTTTTAGGAACATGAAAAATCAAGCTACAAAGTTGAATTAGTGGTTGCTTAAACAAGATGGCTTAGATTCTTAGCCATAATTTTAGGAGACATCTTCTTAATGATTGGATTTGGAGCTCCTTTTAACACATACCTTTTCCCATATACAACAAACTCCATTCTAAGCTATTTAAAATTCCAGCTTATGTCTCCTAAAGTTTCTAGCCATTGAATGCCTAACACTCTATCACAACTTCCTAAAAAAAGATATAGACATTTGAATGGAAAAATAGTGCCTTGTAGCACCCATTAAAAGTCTTTGCACACTACTTTACAACTTACATAATTACTATTTGCTACCTTAACAATCAAGTTGCCTATATCATCTATTTTATAAACTAATTCTCAGGCTATTTGCTAGTTTAAGAAATAATGTATACTCCTCGAATCCACTAGCATATACAAAACCTTATAACCTATATGTGGAGTAATTCTTATAGTTCTATAACCTCTATCAAAAATCACATGGACTAAGATTTACAAAACTTCAATATCCTAGCCTCTTTTTATACCTTTACCACTAACTTTGATATTTTTAAGGGATTCATTATCGACCTTAATAAGAAATAAATTTTTGTCTACACTCATGACCTTGCTCATACTTTTCATTACATTAAAAACATAACTTTTTTGCTCTTTTCTCATCAAAATCATCACTACTTCTTATCCTAGAATTCCTAGGTAGCGAATCCTCCCTTATAGCTAATCCAACATGCACTGTCGTACTACCTATAATCCCTACATTAGTATTAGTTGACTTTACAACCAAGGTGTTTTTGTTTTTACTTGGTGTAAGAAGTAGAGGTGGTAAGTAAGGAGAGAAATTTAGTTTTGTATTATAGAGCAATTAGAGTAGCTTCTTGCAATTTGGCTAAAGCAAATACCTTTATAGCTTCTTTGGTGAGAATATCCTAACTAGACATTAAAATTGAGAGAGGATAGAAAGTTTGTATTGAATTTAAAAATTGGCTTTACACATCTCACGTCTATCATTTTCTCATCTATTAGCTTATATAGACTCACTTGATCATCTCAAGTGTACGATTTTAAGCAAAATGATGAAAATTATATTTTCCCTTTATCACATTTACAATTTCCTTTTGGAGTAAATTTCTCAATATATTAACGACCTAATAAATACTTTTACAACTAACTAGTTGAACTTAAAGCTAATCATTGTTAATGTGTCATCTTCATTTATTCTTATATCACTACTCCTTTTTCCTCCACCTTGTCCTCTTCTCTATCCAATTTCAGCTTAGGCCTTTTATACCATATGGCCACATGATTTTCTCAGTTGACATAAACTGACCTTAAATCAAAATTAATTAGAGTACAAGCAAATGTCATCGTGACTATTCTATACTATATCCATATGCAAGCTTTTTTTTCTACCAAAAAAAATAAAAGACCCAATATTTCAATTTGAGAGAAACTATCTCTTACACAATTCAACCGATAAAACAAATACTAAGTAAGTATGATGCTCTTGATAAGTAATTTTTGACTTTAATTTATAATCAAAATGATTAAATATACTTGTAATATATATATATATATATATATAAAACAATTATAAATAAATAGTCATGCAAATGTCAAAGAGCTCAAAAGGGAATAAGGTCTACATCAATGAAGTCAACTTTGGGCCTAGTAAGAAAAGCTCTAATCCATGGCTATGCATATTCCATTTCTACTTGTGGTATTGCCATTAATTAATGAATCTTTATTCATCTATTCACTAATTAGTATTACAATTAAGTCCCACCAAAACTTTAAAACAACAAAAATGATGATGTATGAGTATTAAAAATTGATATTCAAATATGAATTATGCTAACTTGCTTATTACTTGAGTGAGTCAACAAATGAAAAAAAATAAAAGAGTTATAAAAATTAACCAACCCATATAGTTTTTCAAGAAAATTTCACTTTCTTACCCAAATAAAATAAAAAAGTTCTTGTTGCATTTTTTTGGTTCAACAATATGACAACATTACAATAGCAATAAATCAATATTCAAACTATGTAACTAAATTGTTATGAGAAAGTGAAGAAAAAAAAGTTAATAATAGATGCAATAATATGATTTGTAATAGACAAATATTTTTCATTGGGAAAAATAAATACTAAGTACTAAGGTATAAAAGAAACAACAAAAAAAAAAAAAAAAATAGAGACTTTAAAAGACAAGGAAAAAAGGATAACAAAAGAAAGACAATAAAGGTTATGAGAGAATAGTATCATTCTATCACAATATTTTTAATTAGTTAAAAAAAAAAAGATTTTGAAACAAAAATAGATCAATTTTTTTTCAACTAGCTAATGACAAAAAAAAAAAAAAATACTATGTGCATTTTTTGAAGAAAATAAGAAGAAAGAAAACAAATTGACATAGTGCACAAACATAAAAGGACCTTATGTTAAGAAAGAGGATAAAAGGACAAATATATCAATTAAAAGTGTTAAAATGAGTTTTTAGATTGAATTTAAATTAAGTCATTTTAGATCAAATCAATTTCAAGTCAAATTACATTTGGGTTATTTTCTAATTATTCAAATTTAATTTTTTTTGCAAGTTAGTAAATTATTATTTAATAATTAATTTTTTATTTTTATATATTAATATGTATTTAAAGTATAAATTTTTATTTTATCACTCAAGTTTGAATACATATTAATCTACTAATTTTTATAAAAAACTACTCTTTTTATTATGTGATTTATTATTGGAAAAATTTTATTATTATTTATTATTTATTTTTAATATATTAGTTTATATAAAAATTTATAAATATTATATATATATTATATATATTTATATTAGTTATTATATATGTATATAAATATGTATGTACATATATATGTATATTTATAAATATAAAAAATAAAAATATATAATTATATAAATAAATAATCTAAAATTAGTATAAAATATTAAAAATACATAATAAGTATATGTACATTAAATATAATGTATATTTTTATGATATATAAATATAAAATAATTTGTATATATATTATATATGTATTTATATTCATATAAATAAAATAATAAATAAAAATAATATAAACTATATATATATATATATATATATATATATATATATATATATATATATATATAAAATATAAAATCTATATTTTAAAATTTTTAAATTATTTTAAATTTGAAATATTTTTAAATTAAGGTTTTTTTTTTTATGTAATTTGAGTTAGGTTATCAAATCGTGTTAAGTTAATACATCTAATAACGACTAATATAATAACAATTATACTAAAAAAAAAAAGTGAAAAAGTAAAGGAAGAAGGAAATTAAAAAAATTTAAAACCAAAATTAAAGATTAAAATAGAGAAAACCATGATTTAATAACAATGTTTTACTTAGATTCCTAAAATGCATTTATTATATAAAATGTAACTTTTACTTATATGGTTAAACTCTTATACTATCTTATTTTGTTATTAAATAGGCCGATATTTATTTATATATATTCATAAATTGATTCTTTATAATTTTATAAGTATAATTTTTTTTATTTTATTTATAATTTGTTGTATTATTTTAATTTTTAATTTTATTTTTTTAAAATTTTATTTTATAATAAGGTATGAAAATTTATTTATTTTTTATTAAAAAAATGAACAATTCTTTTGTTTTAATTTTAAATATTAAAATTTTTATATTTACGTATTAAATAATATATTTTTTTATAAATAAAAATTTAATTATTAATATTATAAATATATTATTATTACAAAATTATTATTAATTAAATTTTTTAATATATTTTTTATAAATTTTATATTTAAATATTGTTATTAAATTTTAATTTTTGTCAAATTTATATTATTTAATATTTTAATTTTAATAATTTTAATTTTTTTAAATTAAAAAATTTTAATATATAAAAATAAAAAAATAAAATATACTTTAATTACTAAAATTTAATAAATACAAGATGCACATGAGCTCGAATGCTTGTCCAGCTTTATTAATGGGAATTTATCACCATAAAGCATAAGAAGGCTACGAAAGCCCAAACAAACAATGGCAGAAATTGGGGGTAGTGGCCTCAATGAACGCAAACCAGTCTTCGCCAGTATGGATTTATGGACAAAACTGCAGGTATTACCAACAAGACCTTGACATAAGACACCAGAAAGCTCACATGGAAAGCTTCCATGTCTATGAAGCCATTGTCTTCTTCGCTTTCTTCTTCAGGAGGTGGCTCTCTTTCATTACATCATTTTGCCAATGACATCCCACAAAGCAGAGGATTTCCTTCGTAGCTACTTTTGTTGAAGGTTGCGAATTGGCGAACCCACGCAGGGTTCCTGCCGGATGAGTTATTGTGAGCTATGCTGAAAACAGCTAGGAAAGTGAGTTGGGTGAGCTGAGAAGGGATTGTTTCCATACAATTTGTTGTAAGAAAGATCTAAGCTCTCGATCTGCTTTAGGTTCACAAACATTACTGGAATTGGCTCCCGTCAAGCTATTATGAGACAGGTTTAGCACTTGAATCTTGTGAGGGTTTCCAATTTCAGGAGGAATTTCGCCTGTTAAGTTGTTGCAGGAAAGGTCGATTCCAGACATGCACTGGAGTATGCTTCCTTGATAAATTAGGGATAGCCTTTTTGCTGTAAATTGTAATGGTCGTTGTATGGGAGCAATAGGATATGGCATCAGGGATGGGGCGGAGGCAAAAAGCCCTGGAGCAATGGTTGGGGAAGTATCTAAAGCAAAAGCAATAGCAGGTATTGGAGCTCCTACTGAACTAGAATAATTTTACTTTGGAATATCAAAATTGCCACAAGACATAAGGCAAGGAAGAATACGACCCGAAAGATTGTTATTAGAAAAATCAATCAAATTTAATTGATCCAACGTTCACAACTGATTCGGAATCTTTCCTTGGAGATTATTGTGACTCGGAAGAAGAAATTCCAACTGAGAACATCTATGAATCCACTCTGGAATGTTACCGGTGAAATGATTGTGACCAAGCTCTAATGTTGTCGGGCTCCGGCAATCACAAATACTTCTGTGAGCGATTCGAGCAGCTTAACTTAAGCTGAGTTATTTGTGGAGGGCAAAAGTTAGTTGGTAAAAGCCCCCGAGAGATTATTCTTTGAGAGATCAAGAACATCAGGGGAAGAAAGGCTACCAATTCATGCCCGGATGTCGCCTGAGAGATTGTTACCACTGATGTCCAGCACGATCAAATAGAACAAATGAGACAAACTATCTGGAACGTTTCCAGTGATTTGGTTTCCACCTAAATTCAGAAGTTGCAACTTTGTCATGCCCATAAACAAGCCCTCTTCTATTACCCCACACAACGTACTGTTGGATAAGGCCAACTCACACAATGCAATCAACTTGCCAAGCGACAAGGGAATGCTGCAAATCAATGCATTGGTGGACGTATTCAAATGTGTCAACCATGGAAAATGTATTAAAAATTCCGATGGAATGTGGCCATGGATGCTATTCCTGGAGATATCCAAGGTTGACAGACTAATGTGAGGATGAATTGGCAATTGGAGTGGTCCTGAAAGAGAATTGGTGGACAAGACAAGTGTTTCTAAATCTTTGTTGTTTTCTAACAACCAATATGGAAACTTTCACATAATCTGGATGTGTCAGAGATCAACAAATTGAAGGCTGTGCTGATGGTATAGGAACTCAGGATATGCTGCATTTCTAACAGGACTAGACATTAATAGGGTCTCTAGTTGAAACGTTGGTGACAATTTCTTGACTCTCTCTATGCATACAACTCATTTTCTTGAGCATCCAAGAACCTGAGTTTAGAATGACTTAAAAATGGGGCAAGTGAGATTGGGACTTTGAACCTGTTTCTCCAAACATCTAGCTCTTCCATAGATGCTAAACTCTTAATGGGAGAAAAGCCGATATCTCTAGAAATTTGAGTGGAAGAGAGATTTAAATTTTGGAGGGACGTCCTATTTGCTAAACACCAAGGTAAGAAGCCGCTGAGATCATTGTGGGAAAACAAGAGGGATTTCTTGACTCTTTTGTGAAGAATCTATAATATAAATCATTTACCTTATATTATCAAAAGCAAAATGATGAATCTTGAGATGATAAGATAATTCAATTACGAAAGTTAAAACTCAGATTAAGAAATTCCGAATTCTTAAATCTTGATAATCTCTGAAACCTGCATAATCAACCATGAACTTTGAATTAAAAAGCATGCCCATTTGAATCAAACATCTTTGTCTAGACTACAACAAAGTAAAAGCAAAAATCAAAACATGGACCCCAGCCTTCATTCTCAACACAACCAACAATTCCAAGGCCTGACAACACAAGACGTCTCAATCCTTTAAAAGGAAGAAATAGAGAGGTATTTAAATACAAATCGTCTATCCTCCGTTGCTGGACCTCCAAGGAATAAAGAAATAGATCAGTAACCCGCCCTGCAGTGTCATTACAGTGAACCTTGAACCTATAATAACAACTGTTCGTAGTATTCCCTTCAATATCATTACAGCCACGACAAAACCAATCACAACAGTTTGCAATATTCGTAATATTTGAGGAATCAATGTTAAAATAAGAAAAGAGTTGCGAGAGAGCATTTCTTTCATACTCCAAGCAGTCATGGCATGCTCCTAGTGAAACCTTCAGCTCGAACCTCGTTTTCTTTATACTAAACCAAACCACTCACAACTAATTTATACAAGGTTTTTGAGATGTTATAGATGCAACTATTTGACTCCTCTCTTCCAATGGGCACCAATTTTGTGGAAAAATTTTAAGAAGACCATAAACCTAATTAATATATGTATTCTAATCTTTCAACACATTATTGACCTTTTTCAGATATCTGCATAAAAAAAAGTTTGTATACCTTTCATAAAGCTTTTTGTAGTTGAGGTAAGCAATGAAGCTCATGAAATCATTATTATTTTTGTCCATTCATTTATTATGCAAAAATACTATTCAAAAATATCGCTTAAAAATACATCTTATCCATCATCATGCGGTTTTGATTGCAACCCATGAGATGATTAATTTAATTAGTCTTCTTCATTTATTTATTACTTAAAAATATTGTTCAAATTAAATGAAAATACTTAGTTTTAGTTTACTATAAATAATTAAGTTCATTAAATTTTAACAAATGATTATATAAGTATTATTTATTTAAGGGAAAAAGAGAAAACAAGCTCTCTGGTCCTCTAATATTTGATTTTACTTAAATTATCACTTTTGGCCTTATTCTCATTTGGATTTGTTTCATGAAAAAAAAAAAAATGTATACATTTAGGTATAATTATTAAAATGAAAACAAAAGTAATGATGTGATACATTTAAAAAAAAATTGGTACAATTTTCAAATTTTAGAAAAGTATTTAAACTTTTTGCTAAAAACCATAGAGAGTATTGTTTATGCCCCAATTATATTTTTTACATTTTTAAAATTACTTAAACCTTTAATGCTTTACAATTAGACCCAAATATAGAAGAATACCCAATTAAAATATAATACAAATTTTAGATATTTAACTTAATTTCAACCAATGAAGAAAATTGAATAAGTTAATTAATTAATGAAATTGAATATATTGCAAAATAATTATTAAAAGTTAAAATTTTATGGTTATTCAAACTTTCTTTCATAACTAATTAACTAAATCAATTTTTATTAAAGTTAAAAACAATTTCTAGATTAAAAATGATCATTAACTAATTGATTTGCATTATATCCCAAAGATTGTAAATTTTAAGTATGTAACATAAAATAATTGAACTATCACATAACTAATTTTTAGTCTTCTTAGTTATATATGGAAGCCTCACCATTTTGTTATCTAAAAAAGAGTTGAACTAAACTGAAAACTTTGTTTCAACAATTTTGCATAACGGCACTAATGTAGAATAAAAGGCACTAACAATTATGGCACATAATAAACCATCATACAATTTTATTTTACAAAAATTAATCTATTAGTCTTGTGTTTTTAATACAATTGATTGAAGTATACTTGTTGAAACTTTTTAATTTAGTGTTTAAATTTTAGTAACTATGTTCTCTTTTGCCTCTCCTTTTTGCAGATTTAAACACCCCATTAAATCCTTCTCTTCCCCACTCTATAACGTGAATGTGTGTCAATTGGAAAGAAGATAAAAAAAAAAAAAATTACATTTTTTCTAGTACATGTCCCTTGGAAAGATGATTTTAGGAATTCTTATTTATTAAGATTTTCAAATGTTTTTGACTTTCAGGCTTCTTTTGGGATTTCCATTTTTTTTTTAATTTTTAACATAAATTTTGGAATTTTTTTTTTTGAATTTTGGACTAGTGTGGATTTTTTTTTAAAAAAAATTTTGGGTTTTTGAGGGATTTTTTTAAATTTTATTATTATTATTTTTTTTTTTGGCAATTTTAGGTTTTCTTGGAATTTCATTTTTTTCATTTTGAATTTTGTTGGAATTTTTGTATGTTGTAGAATTTTCAATTTTTTTTTGGGAAAATTTTCTATTTTTTTTCTTTTTCTAATTTTGATATTTTTATTAGAATTTTTAGATTTTTTTTTGACTATTTTGATTTTATTTTTTAAAAAGCATCATTATTTTTAATTATATAGCATTCAAATCAACCCTAAACCTTATAACTCCTCTAACTTTCTTATCTAGTTTTTCCCTAGTTTCTTACATTTTCCTTTGGTAATTTTCAAGTTGAAATGTTAATTTAAGATAAATGTATTTGTGCACCACCTAAATGGGACCCAAAAATATCATAGTAGTTAGTAAAATCCTAACATTGACATTTCAACCCATAAAACTTATTTAATTCCTTTAACATAATTTTTATTTAGTTTGTGATGCTATCAACTCTCATGTTGTCTTTAAGCATATTTACAAAATTAACAATTCTTGCATTGAGAAATGAAGCTCATTTAATCCATTAATATTCCTTGATTTAAGTTTGAAAATTCTAGCATGAGACCGTTCATTCAAACTCTTCTCAATTCTCCTCTCTATCTTGTATAGGTATTCAAATCTTATTTTGCCTTTAAGCCTATTTACAAAATTAACAATTCTTGTATTGAGATATAAAGTTCATTTAGTCTATTGATATTCTTTGATTTAGGTTTTGAAGCACTAACATGAGCCTAGTAGTTCAAATTCTCCTTAAATCTCCTATTTTTCTTTTATAGGTATTTACTTTAGTCCTTCAACTTGTGAAGCAATTAAATCTCATTTTCCCTTTAAACGTATTTACAAAATTTATAACTCTTGCATTGAGAAATAAAGTTCATTTAGAATGCATTTGGGATTATGATTACAATTTAAAATTTTGTATTTTGAGTCAAATGTATTTTTATTAGTATTTAGTAAACTATAAAATTTACATTTGACATACTCACACTACAACTTAAACTTACATTTTGAAAATATGATATTTTGGTGTAGTGAAAAAATGCAAAAAAACACTCAATAATTTAATAATTTTTTAAAATAATAATTTTCATTATTTCATAAAATAATTATAATTTAATTGTATAAGAAATTACTTTTATGATTATTTTTAATTATTTTAAAATTTTTTAAATACTAATTTATCACATTTATTAACAATAATTTTAACTACAATCAATTTGCTAAGTTAATTGCTAAATAAAGCCTTAGTCCATTGATATTTTTTGATTTTAATTTTGAAGTGTTAATATAAGACCACTTGTTCAAATTCTCCTCAAATTTCCTCTCTTTATTTTTAATTATTTAGCCTAATGGTGTAATTAAATATTATTTTTTCTTTAAAATGCGTATTTACAAAATTAACAACTATTGCATTAGAGAAATAAAGGTCATTAGATTTTATTTATGTAATTTTAAATGACTTTTGAATGTGACTAGATCCACCTTGTGGAAAACCTTTGGAAACACAAGGTCTAATCAATGCACCCCTTCAACAAGTTAATTTTTTCCTTGATTTTTGTCTCATTGACAAGGGGACTAGTTAGTTTTTTTTTTTTTTTTTTTTTGTGTCAGTGTAGAAGTTGATATTAATACAAGATTAGTGTCTTTCTTAAAGCATTTATCCAAATATGATAAGGTTTTAGCTTCAATAGTATTAGGTATGCCCCAATTATATTTTGTATTTTTTAAAAATTACTTAAACTTTTAATGCTTTACAATTAAACACTAATATAAAAGAATAAACAATTAGAAAG
Organism: Rhizophora apiculata; assembly: GCA_037832385.1. Lineage (NCBI taxonomy): Eukaryota > Viridiplantae > Streptophyta > Magnoliopsida > Malpighiales > Rhizophoraceae > Rhizophora > Rhizophora apiculata. Next base: position 6,985,527 of record CM075425.1, read on the forward strand.
AAATACAAATTTTAAATATTTAACTTATAAGTACTAATGATCAAGAAAAATAAATAAATTAATTAATTAATCAAATTGAATATATTGCACTTTATGATTATTCAAATTTTCTCTTATAACTAATTAATTGTATTAATTTCTATTAAAGTTAAAAAAAATTCAAGATTAAAAATAATCAGGAACTTATTGATTTACAATATATCACAAAGATTGTAAACTTTAAGTAGGAAATATAAAATAATTGAATTATCACATAAATAATTTTTAGTTTTCTTACTTACATGTGGAAGCCTCACTGTTTTGTTAGCTTAGAAAAAATTGAATTAAATAGAAACCTTTAGTTCAACAATTTTGCATGATGGCATTAATGTAGAATAAAATGCACCAACAATTATGACAAATAATAAACCAACACACAATTTTATGGTATAAGAATTTATCTATTAGTCTTGTATTTTTAATACAACTAATTAGAATATAAATATTGAAACTTTTAAATTTAGTGTTTGAATTTTAATAACTATGTTCTCTTTTGCCTTTCCACTATTTTGATTCAAACATCCCATTAAATTCTTTTTGTCCACTCTTTACAATGTGAAGGTCTATCGATTGGAAAAGAGATTAAAAAAATTACATTATTTTTTTTTATTTTAAGAGCCATAGAAAGATGATTTTAGGAATTTCTATTTATTAAGATTTTCAAATGTTTTGACTTTTTGGATTTCTTTGGAATTTCCATTTTTCTATAATTTTATTTTTTTTATTTTGGAATTTTTAATATAAATTTTGGATCTTTTTTTTTTTTTTTTTTAATTTTGGACTAGTTTGGAATTTTCATTTTTTTTTTTCGAATTTTTAGACTTTTTGGTGTTTTTTTTTTAATTTTCTTATTTTTTTGGCAATGTCAGATTTTGGTGGAATTTTATTTTTTTTCATTTTTTATTTTGTTGGAATTTTTGTATGTTGTAGAATTTTCAATTTTTTTTTGAAAAATTTCCTAATTCTTTTCTTTTTCTAATTTTGATATTTTTATTATTATTTTTTAAAAATTTAATATTTTATATTTTAAAAAAAATTATTATGACATCATTATTTTTAATGATATAACATTCAATTTGACACTTCTCTTTCTCATCAATTTCATACTTTTACTTTTATAATTTGATTATAAGAGTTTCAACATGAATATCTAAATTATTGAAATATTTCAATTCTCAATGTCACTCTCAAATTTCCATCTTAAACATTTCAAATTTTAATCTTAAAATGTGAGTGTGAAATTTATAAGAATAAACCCTCGTTATTTAGCTTATAGCTTTATAGACTTTAGACAAGAAAAAAAAGAAATCATTAAAGCCATGAATAAGATCTTTGTACCAATATGACATAAATCATCAGTAACTCCTTTAACTTTCTTGTCTAATTTTTTCCTAGTTTCTTACATTTTCCTTTAGTAATTATAAGGTTGAAATTTTAATTTAAGATAAGAACATTTGTGTATCACCTAAATGGGATCCAAAAATATCATAACAATTAATAAAGTCTTACTATTGACATGTCAACCCATTATATTTATTTAATTCCTTGAACATCATTTTTATTTAGCTTATGATGCCATCAAATCTCATTAAGAATATAAAGCTCATTTAGCCCACTAATATTTTTTGATTTAAGTTTGGAAATTCTAGCATGAGGCCATTGATTTAAACTCTTCTCAATTCTCTTCTCTTTCAATATTCAATCTAATCCTTTAGCTAGTGATGTAATCAAATCTCATTTTGTCTTTAAACCTATTTACAAAATTAACAACTTTTGCATTGAGATATAAAGTTCATTTAGTACATTGATATTCTTTGATTTAAGTTTTGAAGTGCTAGCACAAGAGCACTAGTTCAAATTCTTCTCAAATATCCTCTTTTTCTTTTATAGGTATTCAATCTAGTCCTTTAACTTGACAAGCAATCAAATATCATTTTGCCTTTTAGTGTATTTACAAAATTTATAACTCTTGCATTGAGAAATAAAACTTATTTAGAATCAATTTAAAATTTGTAGTTGTAATTTATAATTTATATTTTGAGTCAAACGCGTTTTATTAGTATTTGGTAAATTATAAAATTTGCATTTGATAGACTCACATTATAGCTTAAATTTGCGTTTTGAAAATATAGTATTTTGGTGCAATGTTAAAATGCAAGAAGCACATAATAGTTTAATAATTTTTTAAGATAATAATTTTTATTATTTCATAAAATAATTAAAATTTAATTTTATAAAAAATTTCTTTTTGTTATTATTTATTAATTTATTATTATTATTATTATTATTATTATTATTTTGTTTTCAAAATACTAGTCAATCACATTTATTAACAACAATTTTAACTACTTTCAATTTGCCAAACACACCCATAGTCTATAAATATTTTTTGATTTTAATTTTGAAGTGCTAACATTGAACCACTCATGCAAATTTTCCTCACATTTCCTCTCTTTTGTTTATAGGTATTTAGTCTAGTCTTTTAACTCATGGTTCAATTTAATATTATTTCACCTTTAATAAGCGTATTTATGAAATTAACAAGGGTTGCATTGGAGAAATATAGGTGATTAGATTTTATTAATGTTTTAAATGACTTTTGAATGTGACCGAATCCACAGTGTGGAAAACCTTTGGGAAGACCACAAGGTCTAATAAATGCACCCTTCGACAAGTTGATTTTTTTTTTTTGATTTTGTCTTATGACGATGGGACTGGTTAGCACTTTTTTTTTTTTTTTTTTGGGTTATTGTAGAAGTTGATATTAATATAGGTTTTGCATCTTTTTTAAAGCATTTATTAGAATATAATAAGCCTTTAACTTGAATTAAGTTGACTAAAACTAAGCGATAGAACAACAAACCCATACATTAAATTAGATGTGTTAAAATTTGACAATATTTTAATGTGTTTCAAAAAAACTAACCTTAATTTTAGTGTAATTTAAAAATAATTGGACCTAAAATAACTTAAAGTGATTATATTATAAATTGTTTGACCCGATTCAAAAAAATATCACTTTCTCTTTTGAAATTAAATTTTTTTATGAAAAGCTAAAATAAGTTCACTATTTACCATTTTGTTATTTTTTATTTATTATATATATACATATCACATATTTATACTACTTTATTTTCATATATGATACAAATATATATATCATATTTAATTTATATACTTTTTGATTGAGAATATATTTATTTATTTTATATTAAAATTAAATTTGTTACCTAATTATTTATTTTATATATATTTATAATATTTTAAAAATTTTACATGCATGCATACGGGCATACACACATATAGAAGGATTGCACCAAAAAAAGATTGGAAGCAATAGAAGGATTTACTTGGGAAAGAGACTGCATTGGATGGGATCTTAGGAAAGAACTAATTTTTGCTAGTAATACATGGTGGGAATAGTAGATTAAGGTTGGTTTTAACATTATATTTATTTACTTAAAAATTTGTTTGATAAGTTTATGTCATTGACAAAACTCATTATTTTAAAATGTTCCATGTTAATCTAGCTGTGAAAAACTCTTGACAAACTAGTATCAAACCATAAATTGAGAGAAAATTAAATGTTATATTTAGAGATATTGTGGCAATTGGGGAATATGTTGTTGCTCCTTCATTAGTTAATTTTTGTAGTAGAGGTGGTGTTGAGACTAATTGTACAATTCATGACAAAATTGTTGCATTAGAAATTGGTGATGATTTAGATGGAAAACACAACTTTGCTGATTCCATAGATGAATTATTCTAATGTTTTAATACACAAGAGTGGAATGCAAATATTGGCATAAGTAATATAGTAGGAAGAAACGAGACTTATAAGAAAAGAGTTACTGAATCAAATTGGCACATGAAAAAAGGTCTTAAAAGGAATAATACAGCATTACAATCAAGAGGGGCATCTGCTACTAAAGCAATAATTGATTGATTGGTTAATGTTGCTTAAAGTAGGAAAGCAAACTTGCCAGGTTGTTTTGTACTTAAAGTCATGAAAGATATTCATTCTTTATTAGATGTTGAAGAAGATACCAATTTTTTTATGGATGTGATAGAGTTAATCCATGATAATAGAAATAGAGAAATTTATTTTGGATTGACAACTAAACAAGCCAAGTTATGTTGATTGCATTATCAACTTAAGAAGTAGAAAACATAATAGATGCAAGATTACTTCTTTTGAGATCTTTTGGTGTGTATTATTTTATTTATTGTGAATATATCTATTAGTTATTATTTTTTAGTTCTTTTTTTTTTTTTATCTAAACTAAAAAACATTTGGAATATTTGTTTTGTTTCATCTTAATGTACTTACATTATTTTTCCTAGAAATGACTAATGATTATACAAATAATTATGGACAACACCACAATAATGATGTTGATAATGAAGATGGTTTCCAACTATTGGAAGTGCTTGTTATTGCTATTGTCTATACTTATTATTGCACATACACAAAAAACCTTGTATATCTTCATATCAAACTAGAATGAAATGGGTGGTTGAATTAATAGAAGGCAGAGTATCATGCTTAAGTATGCTTAAAATGGACAAAGAAACATTGCTCCTATTATGCACTACTTTACAATTGAATCATGGATCAAAACCTTCGAGGAGGATGTCTTCAATTAAGAAAGTGTGTGCGTTTTTATACACACTTTCTCTGGTTAAATCAATTAGATCAGTGGGCAAACATTTTCAACATTTAAGGGAAACAATTAATTGATGTTTCACAAAATTTTTATTTGTAGTAGTATCACTTACAAAAGATGTTATCAAATCTTATAATCCTAATTTTAGGCCACAAGAGATTCTTTATGATAATAAATATATGTCACATTTTAAGGTATTTTTTTTAATAATATTATTGCAAAAAATTAACATTGGTTTTTATGTGGATTGTATGCTAAATTTGAGTATATCACTTAAATATAATCATTAGTATGTTTTAATAATAGGATTGCATTGAGCAATAAATGGAACACATGTACATTCTTGTATTCTTCTACAACATCAAATAAGATGTATTGGAAGAAAGGGCATACCAATACTTATCATGACAACATGTAGTTTTTATATGCAATTTACTTTTACGTTAGCTAGATGGGAGGGTACAACACATAATGTGTGTATTTTTAGTTTGGCTATTAATGAATTAGAACTTAATTTCCCATAACCACCAATAGTATTATGACTTGATTATAACATGTATTTTTTAAAATAAATATTTTACATAGTGTGTTATTAATTGCAAAATTCCTTATTTATATGAATTAACATAGGTATATATTATCTTATTGATATTAGATATCCATTAAAAGGATATCTTGGACCTTATAAAGGTTTAAGATATCATTTACTTGAATATTAAAATAACTAATTGCACAAAAGATGTAAAGAAATGTTTAATGCTATGTATTCCTCATTAAGAAGTTGCATTGAGAGGACATTTGGATTATGGAAGAGAAGATGGAAGATATTATATTTAATGTCATGTTATTCATTGATATGCAAAGAGATATTGTTATTACATTAATGACTTTTCATAACTAAAAATCTGTAAGTGGTCTAACTTTTGAGAGATTTGATCAATATCCCAATGTTTTACCACCCGATATCTTTCCTAATGTTGGAGATTTTCAAAGTTGAATTCTCTATGATAGTAGAAAGACAAAGATGACTTTTATTAAAAAGCAAATTGTTTCTTATTTGATAAATTAATATATATATATATATATATATTGTCTTTCTTGAACTCTTTATTTGACTTTTCTTTTATTGTAAAGTTATAATCTTTAATATTTCATAAATATAATATTTATTCTTTAAGTTCTACTTCAAAACAATTATTATTTTAGATTAATTACTTTAATTAATATCAACAAAGAATATTTTTTATTATTTATTCAAACTAATATAATAGAATAAAAATGATTGTTACAAGTATTTAGTAATATATTTAATATTAAATATGTAACTTGAAATATATACAAAGTAATTATATTTTTAAATGTAAGATAAATTTTTAATCATGTCTTTTATGGCCATTTTATAAATGAACCCCTATTTTAATAGCATTTTTTATCAAAAATTCATAATCTTACTAAATTTTTTTCATAGCATTTTCACTACTATTACCAAACATTTAACTTTGTGTAATAGTACTTTTATTCACAATAGTACTTTATTTTGCAAAATTGCCAAATAGGGCTATAAATAATTCATACTAAATTATTCCTTCAAGCGCATTATTTGTCATGTTAATTGGTCTAAACTCACATTCCTAACGAAGTGAGGAACTCCACTTGATATGAAGTTGCCATTAACTTTCACTTCATTGCAACTATCATAGTGAAGTTATATTAGACTTTGTTTTTGGCATTTAACCACTAAATTCATTGTTTGAGAGCATTAAATGGTTAAAATTAAAGGATTTTGTTAACAATGTATTTGAAACTTCTAAAAAATTATTATTTTTTTCTAATTTTGCAATCAACATTCATGCATTTGACAATGATTCCAAAATGAAACAAGCAATACATACATAAATGCACCAAAAATGGTAAAGGAGTTCATTTTGACAATGATTCAGTAGCACCATCTCATCAATGTGTACTTTGTGAAAAATTCATCGATCATAATAAGCATTTGCATATGTAAGCATGTGCATTAAGTTAAATTCTTATTGTGATCACAAGGTTTTATGGATGGGCTATAAGCTAAGACACAAAGGGGGTACATTGGCCATCGTCACAAAAATAAGTTTGTCAAAGTTTCTAATAGATATGGTAACTCCAATTCAAACACACACATGAAGCCTACACACATGTCATTGACAACCTTCATTAGGAAATGATCAATCTAATGCTTAATCTCCATGAATGCCTCACAAGCACACCATCTCTGGGGTGCTTGGTCCATATTGGTTTGCTGCATATGGTGAATCATCTACCAAACCAATGTCCTTGCATTTTCATTATGATATGATTTTTTTATCTAGTTTATATGCCTATGAAAATATTGGAGAAAGAAGAATGTCCTAACAAAGAGGAAATCAAAAGTGACTAAAAAAGAAATTCCTTAAAACTAATATTTATTATGGTGGTAGTCCCTATACATGTACCTTGACAATAATTAACAAGCAACCCTCTATGTAGATCATTAATATTTGTCTTATTAGCATCACCAATGGTCATGAGCAGTGTTTCCTATATGTCATTGCCACTTTTGCCACCACCAAAGGGGTTGTTACTGTCATTGTCATTGTCGGCTGATGACACTACTATCACTAATAATCTTGTTGTTCTTGTTAGCCTAATTAACAAGAACAACAAGACATAACCACATCAAAATTAATAAAACAGAAACTACAGACATTAATCCCTAATTAACATTAATTGATCCTTGGTGCCAACTTTGTAAACACTATTTTTAAAGTTTTAGGACCATGATTTGAAATTTAAGATTGAACCTAATTATTCTAAATCTTTCCTAACTAAAGATTCATGCTAGCACCACAAACACTATTTCTAAAGGTTTGATCACTCATTTTAATTGGAGTATTCGCTGGTCTACATTAGACATATCCAAACCAATACAAACACAACTCTCATAATTTATCTCTAATGAATACTACACTTATTTTGATATAAATATCATCATTTCTTATTTGATCCTTCCTAGACTAACCACACATATCTATTTAAGTATTCTCATTACTGTCACACATAAATTTTTATCATGTTAATAAGTGTAAATAAGAGTTAGAAGTTTTCAATAATTGAGTTGTTCTTGAACATGACATTGTGATAAAAAAGTTTTAGCGATTTTTTCTCTTTGATGAGATATAATGTATTTTAATCAACTTTTGAACTAAAATGTAATGCAATGATTTTTTAAACAACTAATATTTTATTTTGCCATTTTAATTCTCTTCTTTGTTTGACTTAGATATTCAACCTAACAAAATTATGTAAACTAATGATATAAGGAGAACTTTTATTCTTATTATAACAATTTCTTATAAATATAGTTTCATTTTTCAATTTTCATTGTTCTTTGTAATTTATTCAATAAATACTTAGTGACACAAATTTGAATTCCAAACTTTTTTTTGAGCAAAAAAATTGAATTCCATACTTAAAATCATATAGTTTCAATTTCCCAAACTAATAAATCATAAACATCAATGAACTTTAAATCTTCCTCTCCTTGCTTTCTTACAAACAATTTTTAATATAAGTCATTATATTTATTGTTATAAGTTAAAATGAACTAATCTACATTGCTATTTGTGATTTCATGTGTCTAGCCTTTGCAAAACCTAGTTTTGTAATAGTTTTTGAAAAGAGAATTACATTTGTTGTACATTGTATTTTCATTGGGGTTGTTGCCCACTTTTTAACCATTATTAAATAGGTAAGGTGTTTCATTGAACTATTTATTATGTATGTCTATTTGGCAATGAATGCAAGATTTATTTGATATTTATTGTTTGTTGTTTATGCATTTATGGCGTCTTTGTTGCAATATTCAAGTTATAAGAAACTTAATACACATCTAGTCTAATATGTGTCTAATTTAATTTACATCTAATCTAATTTGTTTATTTAAAATCCAACTATTTCCCAACATCCAATATTTATAGAACATGACATGTAACATAACTACATGAAGACAGTAAGTAAATTTTAAGAATTACATGTCCAATACTACCACATAAAGTATTAGTACTCACATAAATACATAATCTAGCAAAATATAGCTTCCTAACTACTCTAGAAAACAATTTGGGAATAGTATAAAAAACCACAAAATGACATTTGTCTATGAAATTCTCAATGAACACGAACCACCTTCTTCGCCAATAAGGATAAACATAATGAACAACCACAAAACAAACCTAACAAGAATACAAGGTAGGTTGCCATGAAACTAGCTAAGAATGTCATAGGATCAATGATGTCATTTCATTTTCCATTGCTTGCATCAAAAGATGGTGACAGTTTTAGTAAATTAGTATTGCAACTCATATTTAATGGAGGTCCATAAAGAAATGCATTTCCTTGGTAGCTTTTGTTATCAAATGTGGCAAACTGTCCCTTTATGTCTAGAAGCCTACCTAAGAAGTTATTGTAAGCCACACTAAAAACTCTAGAAAGTGTAGACTAATTAATTCTAAAGGAATTTCTCTACTCAATTTGTTGTGGAAAAGGTCCAAACTCTATATTAGGCTAAAGTTTCCTAAGTTCTTGGAATAGGGCCAGTCAATTAATTATGAGACAAGTTTAAAGCCAATATTGACCTCAAATTTCCAATTTCTACTAGTATTATTCCTATTAGCCTGGTGCATGACAAATCTAATATAAACATCAATTTAAGATGCCAATATTTGTATATGTCAAATTTGGCTTTTTCATCGATTCAACTTAATCTTGTTACATAAAGAAACTAGATGCGTCTTCATAACTAAACCCTTTGTTTCTAAATTTACTTTGGATATTGTAGGATATCATAAGCAAACTATAGACCCCCCGCCACTATCTTGTGCAAAATTAGATGTATCTTTAGTCACCTTTCCAAAAGAGATGTGGTTAAAACAACTTGGTATTAGTGCAAAAAATAAGTTATGTGAGAGATCCAATATGTCTAGTTCATTCAATTGGTAGAGTTCTTCTAGTAGCAAACCTCTCAAATTATTCCCTCTTAGTTGAAGAATTCTCAAATTGGACAAATTCCCTTTGATGTTGGAATTTTACCAAACAAAAAATAATTTCTAATATTCAACATCACCATATTAGAATAATTGAATAATGTTTATGGAATTGTACTTGTGAATATGTTCCCTTCTAAATTCAAATGTTGTAAATTTCATGACCATTTTAAGCAAAAAGGAATAGTGCCCCAAAGTTTGTTATAGGAAATATCAAGAAAGGATGACCAAAATAGTTTGCATGGAATTATTCCTTCAAGTGCATTACCTATCATGTTTAAATGTTGCAAACTTAATTTCCCAATGAAGCTAGGAATTTCACCTGATATGCAGTTGTGACTTATATCCAAAAACTCTAGCCTTAGGTAGTGAGAGATCCAACATGATAGGGTTCTAGTAAACCAATTTCCACTGAGTTATAAGGACTCCAATGAAGTTTGATTAGACTTTATCTTTGATGCTTGACCACTTAATCAATTATTTAAGAGCACCAAAGTATCCAAATTGGATGAAATTGCTAACAAAATTTCTAAAATTTCTCCTAAAAACCTATTGTTGGATAGGTCCAAAAATGACAAAAAGAGCATGCTTCCAATAGAGGATGAAATGCCACGATCAAAAGCATTTGCCAAAAGATTAAATACTTTTATAATTGGAATAATAATGCCAATATGTTGTTGAAGCTTTCCATGAAACTGATTGATTGAGATATGCGTATACTTTATGATAAAGCTAGAATCGGGAGATCATTTAAATGAACCCATAAAAGAGTTATTTCTAGGACTTAAAAACTCCAATTAGGTGTTGTTTTCAAGCCACCAAATGGGGAAGGTTCCTATAAGGATATTATGGGAGAGATTGATGACTCTTAAGATAGTTTGATGAGTAAAAAATTGGAGAATAGTGTTAAGTTTGGTGTGATTAGCACTTGAGAAAAAAAAGAATTTTCCCCAAAAGTGATTATTTCTAAGATCAACATACTTGAAAAATCTAAGAGTACCAATTGGAAATGATGAAATATCCCCTTCAAATTTGTTTGATGACAAATCTAAGTGTTTAAGAGATGGCAAATTGCCAAGATAAGATGAAATAGTTCTACTTAGATTATTATGGTTGAGATCAAACTCTTAAAGGTTCTTTAATGCACATAAACTTGAAACAAAAGATGGTACAATATCTAAAATTTTTCACAAAATACTAAAGATGATTACTACTTTTTAGCATTGGTAAAGTGTTAACAACTACCTTCTTGAGTTAAAGATTCATTTAGATTGTTGCTAGCTAATGATAAAGCTTTGAGTAAAGTCATTTAGCCAAAATTTGTCCCAAAAATAAAACTAATATATAAAGAAAATAGGTTACAACTGTAAAAGAACTTAAATAAATATAATTTTAATTTAGCATTTGACAAAATATTATGTCAAAACTTATAGCTTTACATTGGGTTTAACCATAAAGGCCCTAAAATGGTCTAATGTTAATGATGAAATACAATATTTAATGATATAATCATAAACCTTTAAAGACCAAAGCATTCATATGTTGCATAAGAGCTGATTATTTGGCTTTGTATTGCATGCAACATATAGAAAAAAGACTATTGGTAGAAAAGCCACATAGACATAGATAATGATGGTCTAGACATTTCTTTTTCTTTTCATTAGGCAAATTTATACATACAAATATAAAAAGAAAAATAATACATATATTAGCCAATTGCTTTGAATTATTGTTTTATTTATTTTGTTAACAATATTTTTCTAAAAAGGTAGCCACATAATTATTTTAAGGATCTTGAGTAAGCATAAGTAAAAAAAGATTAGATTAGGTACTAAATTTGAATTTAGAAAATAAATATAAAAATATAAAATTTCTAATAAATATGAAGGATACCAATAAATTGAAAGAGAGAAAAGAAAGTCCAAAAATAAAGAAAATTATTAGAGACTAAATTTGAACTAACATTAAATTTGAATTAAATGAAACTTTTTGACACTTACGCTCTTTAAACACACAAAATCCCCATGAAAAAGAGTAAGCCATACTTGCCAACATTGTCAGGGAACCACTGAGATTGTTCCCATATAGATCTAAAATTTGTAGGTTCTTCAAGCTTGCCAAATTTGCAAATTTATATTAAAGGGAAAATAAATTGAGTAACTAAGACCAATTTTATTCATCTTAATTTTTTTAGTTATTCATCTTTCACATGACTATATCAATGCTTTGAAAGAAAGAAAAGAAAGGATGGATAAAAAGAAGAAGATTAGAGATATAATTTAAACTAGTAATAAATTTAGGGAATTGGTAACAATTTAAAGAGAGCATGTGATAAAGGCTAGAAAAAGATAAGGTTATGAGTGTGGACCATGTGCAAGTGGACTTAGTTTAGGACATTTCTTCTCAATAAAAGAAAAAAGATTTTGGGGCAATTAGAGATTGCTAATGGATTGGCAATGTAATGAAGGTGGGGTCTATAATGTTAAATGTCTTTTCTTCTTAATTTTCTTGTTTCTTTTTTTTTGATTATGCAATTAAAGTATTTTCTCTTTCTTTGTGTTTTTCTTGTTCTTCTCTTTTCTTTGTTAATCAAAGTTTTCTCATGAATTAAATGAAGTTTTTTAACACTTGCACTCATCAAACACACAAAAGCCCTATGGAAAAGAGCAAGCAATGCCTACCATCATTGTTAAGTGATTCTCGGAAAGATCCAAAATTTCTAAGCTCTTTAATCTAGCCAAGTTTGTAGATATATATGAAAGGGAAAATAAAATGAGTAAGAGAGACTAATTCTAAATTTCATTATTTGAGTTACTTTTTACATGCCTTATGATGGGAAGACTCCATCTAAGTCACACTATGAAAGACCAAGATTCTTCAAAGATGTCATAACACCCAATGATTTTAGACTATTCTTCTCAATTAGGTTTTCATCAAGATTCAACCCTTCTAGCTTTTGCAATCTTTACAAACCATCAATAATTCCCTTAAGATTCTTTAGACCACTATGACTCAGGTCCAACAATTTTAAGTTTTCCAAAGAAGCTAGTTTTGCTAAAAAGAAATTGAGAAGAGTGTGTTACAATAGCATAGTATTGTGACCCTAGGGAAAAAGAAAAGAATAAAACAAATTAAATTTAGAGAATTGCAATACCTATTATAGAAATAGATGACCCTAAATATTTGTTGCCAAGATTTAGTGTCTTAAGTGATGTAAGGGTACTTACAAAAGATAGGATGTAGCTATTAAAACTATTGACTTCTAGATTCAATACTATCAAATTCTTCAATAACTTAAAATATAGGTTACATAAAGTGTTTACTAGTTATTCCCTTAGACACATTTATGAGTCTACCAATATTATTGTATAAAATGAATCTACCAACTATTCCAAAAGTTTCTAATAAAAACCATATGTATTATTTATCTTTTCTAATGATGAAATATAAAGAGAAAAAACAAAAAGAAGTTAAAGAAAGATAAAAAATAAAAACAAAGGAATGATGTCTTTCCCTTTGACCTTTAAGGGATCATTTAGATCATTATGACTTAAATCCAAAGTCTCTTGGTGTTTGATAACCTTTAACTCTGAGGACAAATTACAATTGCTCCATAGAGAAATGAAAACATATATGTACTAATTTTGTGCATGCATATTATTAAATAAAGAACTTGGAAGAGCTAGTTCATATCCAAGTTTCTAACTATGGGATCAATTTCCACCAATCCAAATGCAAAAAGTGAAGCTAAAGGGCTTTAACTCCAATAATTTTATGTCCTTCAGGTTGTTATATTTATCATTTTTTATCCTTTTTTTTCTTTTTGTATAGTAAAACTAACTTTTACTTTATATATCTTATCTAAGAAAAAATTGTTTTATTTTTTATTTTCATTATAATTCTCTTTTTATATTGGTTTTTGTACTAAAATGTTATAACTTAACAGTTAACAAGATTTAGTTTGACAAGATAAAGAAAAATATAGTTTGAAAAATAAAAAATCATACCTTTTTCAAATGATTACAAAATGCAAGTTTTAATTTAAAATATATTAAAAAATTGACACGTGTTTATCTTATTATCTAATTTAATTAAAATCTTCAATGTATTACACTCATATTTACTTATATCCAAACTTCAATTTTGGTCATCAAGAGATAGAAATTTATGAGTTATTTGAGACACTTTTGTGAGATATGTCTATGAGGGTGTTTCATTTAATTTTTCATATCATTTCTTAAGAATGTTTTTCTCTTATGAAAATTATAATATGAAATTTAAAAGGATGAATAACTCAAAGTTTATATTTAATGATATCCAAACTTTATTTTTGGTCATCAAAAGAGAAGGATTTGTGAGTTATTTGAGACATGTTTGTAAAATATGTCTAAGAGGGTGTGTTGTTTCATTTTTTGGGACATGTAGTGCTTTAGTTCAAATTCTTTTTCAAGATTTACTTAAGAATGCTTTCACTAATGAAAATTATAATTTGAAATTCAAAAGGATGAATAACTAAAAGAATTAAATGAATATTGAAAAAAGAAAACGTTTGATTAAAGAAAATTTGAGTACTTTTAATTGGAAAAGATCCTTCAAAATTGTTGAAACTTAGATCCAAAGTCCTCAGAGATGTGATTTAACCCAATATGGTAGGATATTATTTTGGAAGTTGTTCATTCTAAGATTTAAGACTTCCAACTTCATTAGAATGGAAATCTTCTTAAAACCTGCAAGAACAATTTTCTTGCTTATGCAACAAATCCCTTAAATAAATGTAGAATGATTATGTTTTTTCCACTTACAGTGATCACGTTCTCATTCAAACATTTACAAGACAGGTTAATCTTAGAAACAATTAAACCAACATAAAATCATGAGGTTATAACGTAAGACATTAAAACAATTTTTAACACAAAAATCTCCTATTGAATAGATGCTAACTTAGCTACGTTTGTAAGTCTGTATGGGTTTGGAAACATTGTGCACATGAAAACAAGAGGCAAAGAAGGAAAAGTAAAGAAGCATAATATGTACCATGATTCTAGTAACAATCACTAAACCAATTCTGATTTAAGTCTAGATTATGCAACTCCTTAAAAGTAAGAAACAATGACACATCTAGAAACCAAATTCTTTCATAATCACTATGAGAGTAATATAGTTTGAGGCTAGTATTATTGAGAAAGGGCCCAATCACTTGGCCAATGGTGCTATTACACTTGACTCATTCCTAGCTACAATAGTTAGATGATAGATTATTAGTCTAGGAAGGAAACACAAGCTCTATCCCTACCACACTTGACTTAAAGTAGTCCTTGATACTTAATAAAACCAACCTCTCTTCCTCTAGGCAACTCTCATAACCACTTAAGCATATTAAATTGATCAGAACCCACAACACATGTTTCCTAGAAAAAAACATAATTCCATTATCATGCAAATTAACAAGCATAAAAAGAAAAATCTAAAAAGTTTTTTTAATTTTTGTACACACCATTATAATTGTCGAGGCATCTATATATAGATCAACACATTAAAAGGAGTCAATTTTGTAATGCTAGACTTAGGTCCACAAGTCATGTCATAAAAGGTAGATCAAATGAGAAGCATCACTATTACATCAGTGTAGTAACACCCCTGTGGTGCTTTGAACCTATTAAAATTGTTACCCAAAAAAAGGTCACAAGTCTCTTCCTAATTAATCAAAAAGGTAATTAGTGTTAAATAGGTTAGTTCATTCCTTACTTCTAAAATCATTCATAGGGTATAAGATTGATATCTTATATTTTATGATTTCTTATCTAAGAAATATATTTTTATTCATTATTTTTAGTTTCTTTGTAATTCTTTTATACGTTAGTTTTTTAGATTCAATTTGATTGGACAAAGTAAAATGCACAAGATTCAAATACCACCTGGTTCAAATTCTTATAAATAATGAGTTTTAATTCCAAATGTGTCAAAAAAATTGACATGTGAATTTATTTTTTTTTCTTTTTCAAGTTAAGTATTGAATTTTAATAATGCACACCTTTCATTATCGCAATCCCTAAAGTTTTATCATTTTAGTTATATATATATATTTTTAATTTATTCTTCTCAAACTTATCTTTAGTTATAGGATAGCCTTAGTCTCCATATCAAAGATTTTCATTTTACTTTTATTTGATATAACCAAAAATTGATTAAATCAAAAATTTATAACCAATATTTTTAGTTAAATCCAAACTTTATCTTTAATGATCTCTTTAATAAATAATTGAATTTTTTGGTCATTTTTGTTCTCTTATACATATAATACAGTTATTTAACCTTACAAAATTATAAAAGGTATTGATTTAAAGAGAGCCTTCATGAAAATGTAATGGGGTCTATTTTGTAAATTCAAAATATTTTTTCACTAAATACAAAACTAAATCTCTCCTTATAAAAATGAGTCGTAAATTGTGGAATATTTTCTAATTTTGTGTTCAGAGAAGACCTTGACTTGAAGCATAAATGTTGGAATTGATGTTCATGATCTAATGGAAACTTAGATTTTTCCAAACCATGTCTAAGACTTGAAAGAGGAGAACATTTCCTAGAAAATGGGTGTCCAAGATGCACACAATAAATAAATAAATCTTGTTAAAAATAATGTAGTAGTCTAAAAAACCCAATGATATACTACAATTACCATAGCAAGCAATGCTCCAAAATGTGATAATAGAATAAATTGAAATATAAAAATAAGACTAGTTTTCAAGACATAGAAAATTATACTAAAATGACAAATGTATTATTATTACAAAATGAGAACCATCACTTTCACAATGTGAAAGGTAGACCAAATGAATAGTGTCACTTTCACAATATGACAACAAAATCAATGGTTACATAAGTCTAATTGCTAAACAAAATAAGAATCATATAAGAAGAAATTTTGTATATAATTTATTAACATCTCATTATTATCCTTAGTGCATCTTGATAAACATGCCATGAATCACTTCCTAATTAATTAAAAAGGAGACAATTTTGTAATGACAAAGTTAGTGCACATACTTTATAAAGAAAGTCTTTGCATATAACTTATAAAAGAAGAAAAAGTACACCAATTATGATTCTTTTTTTTAATATATAATATATATATATATATATTACAAGATGCTATGACTTAACAATCAATTACCTTTAATTTGACAAATTAGGCCTCCTTCAAATGTTTAAAAAAATTGAGTTTTAGTTATAGATGTACCAAAGATAAATAAATAAATACATACATATTTATTTTGCTCTTTAATTTAATCAAAGTCTTAATTACATATTTTAAAAAAATTATTACATAGGCATTGGTTCAAGATACATATGAGAAATGGTAGTATAAAAATTGATTAGTTTGATCTCATTATATGATAGACTAGTTTGATCCCATCATTAATGACTTGTGAAATAAAGTATTAGTGAAATATATATAGTATTTTATTAAACTTTAAAGTGAAATATATTGCAATTATTTCTTTAACAAATAATTCATTTATTTTTTCTCCATTTCAATTCTCTTTACATCTAATGTAGCCATTTAAACAAGCCACAAAAATTGTAGACATAAAAGAGGTTTTCATGTTAATGTAATGAGATTTATTTTGTAAATTTAAAATACGTTTTTACTAATTACAATTGAAAACATTACTTGTAAAATGAATTGTAAGAAAGACACAACCTATTGTAGATATTAATGTTTCATTAATGCAATGATGTCTGACTAATCCATTGATTTTCCTATTTCGTGTTAAAAAAAATGACCTTGACTTGCACCATTATCCTTACTACAATTAAAGGATCATTTTCTAAGTTGGATGCATTAGTCTCTCTTAAATGACTATCTTACTATTAAATTTAGAGTTATGATTTTTTTTACTTTATATTTATTATGCTTCTTCATTTTTCTTTTTGGTAGAGATATTGTACACATAAAAGTCATGAATTTTTCAAAAACGCATTTAAGACTTCCCAAAAAAAAGTAAAATTGAAGAGTAATTTCTTAGAAATTTGACTCATTGACCTACATGTCTTGCAATGACTTTGTTTTCACATTGACAAGGAAAAAATACAAAAGTTTAATGCCCAGTTAAATTTCTAAATTCTATCGATATTTCCTTTGTCAATTAGTTACAAGATAAATCCAATCCAAACATATATGTTGGATTTTGTTATTGTCACCAACTCAACTTGTATTGAATTCTTTTATCAAAATACAAATATCCATGGTCGAAGACATTTTTGTTACAATCTTGTAATTGTGAATAGTTAGTATAATGTCAAGAGAGGCACTCCTTAAAGAGTCAATTAAAAGCCAACTGCACAATTTAACAAATTAACTAGACAACATTTAACTCCTTAAGCCATGTAGTATGTAAAGTACAAGGATCCAGTCTCCCTTCAGTAATTGCCATTTCAGAGAGAGAATAGAACCAACCATTCCTCCATTTGAATTGGAAGATTTTAGTGAGAAAGAAGGAATTAGAATTTCTATTTTCATTTAGCAATACAAAAGGAAGGGACTCTCTCTTCACTTAACTCTTTGTATTCCAATGATTCATGTATTATAATATGCTAAACTAAATCATGCCTCAAATTTCTTTACATATTTTGACTTGCTCAAAAGCTCTCATTTCATAAGAGATAGGCTGGAACCACTATTAGACAAAGACCATGGATAACTACATCAATTTATTGAATTCTTATAAAAAGAAATGAGTGGTAAGATAGATAACCATAAACAAACATTCATCACCAATATGCGAAAATAATAAATATTGCAGCTAAAACACCTTACCTCTTTAACAACTTTTGGGAAGTGGGCAATAGCCTAGGAGTAAGCACATAATCATTTTTTTATAACAGCATCAAATGTAACCCCTTTTTCTGCAGCTACTGCAGAAGCATGTTTTGCAATAAGGCTAGACACCTAAAACCACAAATAGCATTGTAGATTAGCTCATTTCATGATATAATTCTAACTTATAATGGTGGACTTGATGTTAGCAATGGTGATGTAGGAAAGCTAGTAGAGGAGGATTTAAGGTTGTTGAGGTCTAGAATCTATTAGAGTTTGGGAAATTGAAATTTTAAGATTTTAAGTATGGAATTTAAATTTATATCACTCAATATATATTGGATAAATTACAAAGAGCAATAGAGATTGAAAAAACTAATTAGTATTTGCCAGCATCATACTTAAAACTTCCAGAATTGATCTTACTCCCAAGGCAAGGCAAGAAAGCCTCACACTTCAAAGATAAAAATTATCAACAGGTAGAAAACCCCCAAATTAACCTCCAAAGATATCATAAAAACCCTATATGCAAAGACTATCAACCCTTTTAATTATTATAGAATTTGGACACCCTTGATTAATTAGGAACAGAAAATTTATGTAACATGAAATCTAATAAAAAAGACATAGCCCAAGCTACCTTAATTATGAGGTTGACTCTTCAAACAAAACTACAAAAGTAAGGCTTTTGCAAGAATTGAATGGTAGTGCTACAATAATAATAAAAACAATATTCATTAAGAATCTATTCCATCCAAAGGCTTAAGCCATTAGGAGAAACCCATGATATGGTTCATATATTATACTTCAACACCTCCCCTCATGCAAAATATAAGGGAGTGTGATTCAAACACATGGTCAATTGATCATGAAGGCTTTGATACCACGTTGAGAAATTGTTCCCCCTAAAAACTTAAATTGTTAAGTGAAGCTCATGTTATATGTCATGTATTATACTGTCAAGTCTTAAACAACATTGTCAAAAAATAATTTGTAATTATGGTCAAAGTTAAGGGATCAAGCAACAAGAAATTCCAAAAAAACTTCTTAGGGAAGAGAAATCAAGAAGCCTAGGAACCGCCATGCAAGCTAAGCAACAACTGTAAATTTATTGTTGAGGTACTAAGAAATTGTACCAATGAAGGAAGACAAAAAAATGCAACTCCTGGAGATGGAAAAGAAAACTATATGTGAACATGGGCTTCATAACATTAGAAAAGAAGAAATAGGCTTAAAAAACAAGAAATCCAATAATTATTTGTAGGAGAAGCCACCCCCCATATCCACACAAATACTTTCAATCTTTTTTGCCCTGTTTTTGTTTTTTTTTTTTTTGAAAATTTTTGAAAGTTACCACCTTACTATTCATTCAATTATGCATTTGACACAACAAGTGACATCAAAGTTAGATCTAAAGGGCACATTGTCAAGAGTTTATAGCTAAAGCTTCATGAAAATCAGATATTATATTTTCCTTGATCAAAAACCAGAAGTTCTTGTGTGAAAATAGTTGACAACAATTTCTAGGTACAAAAAATTATATGATGCTATTTCAAATAGTACACCAAAAATGCTTTTTGTATTAACCCTCTCAATTCCTAAAGCTTCAATTTAGTCCTTTCCTCATAAATTTAACTCATCTATCAAAATTTGTGCACTCTTGTCCTATTAAAATCATAGTCGTAAATAATCCAATTACCATCTTTATATACACTCAAAGTCAAGTTTAAATATTTGATGGTGAATCCTATGAATATTGGAGCTCACAAAAGAAGATGATCTTTATCACATGACATTTGTGGTAGTCACTAATTATTATGAAGAACCACCAGCAGAAAAGGGTTCTACAACAGGGTCAAATATGGCAACACGAAAGAATATAAGTAAAATGTCAAGAGAGATGTAAATGCAATAAGGATTATCCAGTAAGTTATGGGCAAAATTATTTTTCCCAGAATTTTTTGTGTCAAAAGCCAAAGATGAATGAGAAATATTACAAAAGGAATTCAAAGGCCCAAAACTTCAAAATATGCAAAGGCAGTTTGATAACCTTTCTATGAATGAAAGTGAAAGGATCAAAGGTTTCTATTTAAGATTTGTTGAAATAATCAATCAAATCAAGAGCAGCATCAACAACATTGATCAAAAGGTCATAAAACAAATTCTACTAAGTTTAATTTCAAGTTTGAGCATATCATTACAGTTATTGAAAAGAAGAAAGATTTGAGCAAAGTTATCATGCAAAAATTAATGGCATGAGTTGAGAATGGGAAAATTTTTGAGTCAATTGTTGGAGTAAGCATTTCAATCTAGAATCAAAATTAATGAGAAACAACTGTAAACAATAGAGGAAGGAGCACACATCAAAACTAGAATCAACAAGAACAAGATCACTGTAGAAGAAAGAGAAAAATTTAAGGCTAATAAAGTGCATAGTCTTTCATTTCCATAGACTTCATGGAGAGCATTGAAACATGTAGATATACTAACTCAAACTCCTTTAATTAACAGCAAAAGGTACTTTCTTTTGTTTGTTGATGATTTTACCAGGACAATGTGGAAATACTTTTTGGAGCAATCCTAGGAGGCCTTCCTTTAAATTCCTTTAATTCAAAGCAAAATTGGAGAGAGAAAGCAACCAAGAAATAAACCACTTAGAATGAATTAACATGAAGAATTCATCTATAAAGCATTCCTAAGGTATTTCAAAGACAGAGGTGACCAAATGGTGTAGCATAACATAAGAATCATGCTATTATAGAGATGGCAAGAAGCATGCTCAAAGGAAAGCAACTTTCTAACAAGTTTTTGATTGAAGCAACCAAAATAGTAGTCTACAATCTTGATCAATCATCAATAAAATTAGTTCAAAACAAAACACCTTTAGAAAGGAAGTTGTAGGTGAGTCATCTCAAAGTTTTTGGTTGCATTGCTTTCTCTCATATTCCTTTTCAAAATAGAGAGAAGTTTGATGAAAAATGACAGTAATGCATCATCCTTAGGTATGGTGATGAATCTAAAGGATATTGTTTGGTTAACCTAACAATGAGCAATGGTGATCTTGTTTAAGTAGCAGATCCAAAACTACAAAGCCTAACATCTTTAGTTCAAATTTCATCAAATTCAAAATCATCGCCAAGAAAGGAGCATAGGCTCAATGAACTACATGAATCTTTTAATGCTATCAAGCAAACCATAATTTTGAAGTAGGTGCATGAAAAGATATATGGAATAAGGTAGTGGATGAGGAGATGAAATGATTAAAAAAAATACATATGGGACTCAGTAGACATGCCAAAAGATGAACTTATGGTTAGATAGTTTATAGAAAGAAAATTCAAAAAAGATAGCTTAATTCATAAAACCAAGGCTCAACTTGTTAGAAATGGTTATTCATAACAACCTAGGGTAGACTTTCATGAGAGTTATGCATCAGTTGCACAGATGGATACAAATGAATTAGAAGTTTTCAAATGGATGCAAAATCAACATTATTGAATAGAAAACTAAAGGAAGTGTATGTGGAGCAATTTGAAAGGTATGTGAATAATGGAATGGAAGACAAAGTTTATTGACTCCATAAGGCTATATATGGAGAGAAGCAAGCACCTTGAGTAGAGGATAACAATTGATAGTTATTCTTAGCAAAATGGATTCCAAAGGAGCCCAAGTGAAGCATCTCTTTACATAAATATGGAAGGTACTAATAATACTCTTACTATTTGGCTATATGTGTAAGATTTGATTTATATAGGCATTAACCCAAAGACAATTAAAGAATTTAAAAGTGCTACGATAAAAAAATTTGAGATGATTGCCTTGGGACTTATGAAATATGTTTTAGAACCCAAATTAAGCAAACTAAAGGAGATATTTTCATTTCTTAAGAAAAATATGTTGAAGACTTGCTTAAGCAATTTCACCTTTGAAGTTGTAAACTAGTGTCAACACTGATACCCCTAAATGAAAGATTACATCAAGATGGTAAACTAGAGAGAATAAATCCAAGCATGTATTGAAGTATCATTTCTAGATTCATGAGTTAGCCTAGTTGATTTCATCATGCAGCAACCAAAAGAATTTTGTGGCATATTGAATAAACTAAGAAGCTATAAATTAAATATGTGAAAGCATTCAAGAGAAAGTTTAAAAATTTATTAATAGTGATTGGTTAAGATGACAAAATGAGAAAAACCACATCAAGATATACCTATACCTAAAAAACCAAGCTAATTTCTTGGATTTCCAAAAGTCAAAAGGTAGTTGCATAATCATCTATTGAAGAAGAATACAATGCAACTAATGAGGTAGTTTGTAATGCAATGTGTTTATAACAAATATTATTAGATTTGTAGTATGAAGATAAAGATCCAATGATCATTTACTGTAATAATATGTCAGTAATAGCCATGATATGAATCCAATGTCTTATATATATACAAAGTGCATCAAGCTAAGTCATCATTTCACATGGTTAATAGAGGAGAAGTTATAATGGAGTTTATCAACACGAATGATCAACTAGTAGATATTCTTACCAAAGTAATTACAAGAATAAAGTTTAAAAATAAATTCAAAATTACAAATTGATAGGGGCGTTAAGAGATAATTTGTAATTTTGGTCAAGGCTAAAGACTAAAGCAACAAGAAAATTCTAGAAAATCTTCAATATTAAGGGAAAAAATCGAGAAACCTTTCATGTTAAGGAACTTTTATGCAAGCTCAACAAATAGTTTAATTCAAAGAGTTCAAGAAATTGTATCAACAAAGTAATATAAAGTCAAAAAAATTCAAATTGTGAAGGCTATAAAATAAACTATAGATAGACATGTATGTTATAGGCTTAAAACATGAGAAATTCAAGAATCATATGTAGTGATTACAACAACAGCTCTACATATACAATCAAATATATTCACTTCATTTTCTTTATTTTTTGAAAGTTTTCAAAAGTTGCCAACTTATATTTAAATGTTAATCTTCATTCAATTCCACACTTTACAAAACAGAAATAGTGATAATATGTCAACAAAATATATAGCCAAGATTTAGCATACTAGCAAACACAGATTTCCCAAATAAGAAAAATTCATATCTTTAATGTGAACTAAGCCCTAATCAAGTGGATTGGTAGATAGACTAAATTAAAGAACCAAAAAACTAATCCACACCAACTTAACCCATTAAAGGACCATAAGTTGTCTATCTAAGAATTAGCCCATAAAATTGACATAGGACTATACAAAATTTATATAAGAGCTAAAGTTCAAGTGTATTATATTCCATTTTAGAGGCACCTTTACTTCTGAGTGAAATTTCTTCTCGATGACACCTACAGTTGCCCCAGGATGGTGAGCTCCAACAAGCATAAATGTTGAGATCCAGATCAACTTTTTTAGCATTTGCTTTAGGAAAGCTTCCTTGGCAAGAACTTGATAGCACAAACAAAATTATAGAATTCCTTGACTACATTCATAAGTCTATCAAAATTCTAAGTGTAGTATACTTGCAAAAGTAATTACTTCAAGCTTTTGGGTCATATAGGCAAGCCTAGATACCTCATAGCATCCCTACTCATCAAAAAGGTAAGACGTCATCTAAATTTCTAATAGAGTAAATCCTCAATGCTTTTAAAGTCATAGTTAAAAGTCTACACCAACTAATATTTAGCCCAAACATGATTTTGATGAATATCTAATGAATACTCGATCCTTATCAAATTGAAAGCTTAAGTTACAAAATAAAGTTGCAAGAAAGAAAGCATGTTAGCTTAAAGTATGCTTAAAAGTAGCTTTGAGGACAAAAAAGAGAAAGAGATGCTTAGTTTACCTTACAAGAAAGCCCTTCAGCATGTAATCTAGCAGCTACTATAGATGCCCATTTTCTATAAGCAGTTGTTAAACCTTCCGGATTAGTATCTGTCTTACCGTGAATAGGAGGTTCACCAAGCCTTGAAACAATAAAATATGCTAGGACTTGGTTAACATCACCAAGACCTTTGCAACCATGGTTCCAACATACCATTCTGGAAAAAGAAAAAAATTTTACTAGACTATGAACATCCACCTATCAAAGCCTAAAAGGATATTACATAATCATCTAAACAAAGAAGGCATAAACATTTCCATCACAAGTTCTGCAATTCAAAAGAAAATTATTTCAACAGGTACAACATTACACTTGCAATCATTGCACCTAATATAGAAGCAAATACTTGCATAGGCCTATAAAATGCAACAACCACAGCAATATTTGAACCTCAATTTACAGTATTTTCATATTCATTGGCTAGCTTAGTCAATAAGTAGTACATTATTTTTCTTCATCATAATAGTAGCTAAACATTTACAAATTGTGAGCAGATGTTCATCTGCTTTAATTAAAATTTTTTTGTTTTCTAGTAATGAATGATGATTCAATTTTCAATAAATTTAATATTTTTTAATTCCTTAAAAAAATTCAAAATTATTGGGAATACATACCCTTCCATATAGACTTGGGAGTAGATTCAAGAACAACATCAGGATCATCATTCCTAGTCCAAACCAAAATAGGCCCTTCAAACTCAAGGGACATAGAGTTTCCCTCTCTTCTCCAACAAATCTTGGCCATTACCCATTTCTCGTAATGCCCTTCCCACTCATCCACCATTGACAATTACTATCAGAACAACCATGAAAGCTATTAAAGTAGTTTTGGCATTGTGGGTTGTTGTGGTCATTATAGAAAGTTGTGTGCTTTGGGTTATTGAAATGAATTTAGAGCTAGAGAAGGTGAGATTTGAAGTTGGATTAGGGAGAGAAGAGATAAAGAGAGAGAGATTAATGGGAAAGATGCCATTAGATTGAGTGAGATGATGAGAATGACAATAATGGTGCTATTAGTGCTAATATTGTGGTTATTATTGGACTCTTTCAGTGCCTTGCTTTTTTTTTTTGGTTTTTTCTTTCATAGATAATTGTGGTGAGCTTGGAGATTTTTATTTTTAAGAAAAAAAAATGAAAAACATATATTGTGGCATATAATTATTGTAGCTTTAAGCCAAAATCTCACAATTTTGTTTTGATCTTGGAATTTAAAATTTATATTTACTTAAAAAGTGTTAATGTAGAAATTTAAAAGTGAATTAATGTAAAGAAAGACACCAAAACATCAATCAAGTTATGAACTTATATGAGAAATTTACTTGTTTACTTGCTTAGGTAATGCACATTGTACAGTATGGTTATTAGTATAGATCAATTTAGGTTTTATATATATAATTAAAATATTAATGATAGTTTGAAAATTTTTATAAACTCAATAAAATTAATATAAAGGTGAAAGTAATTCAACCATCATCAATCATTATAGATTAATTTAATTAATTTAGTGGTATAAATCAGATTTATAAAAAAATAAAATTTAAAAATTTAGATAACAAAAACAAATTATATAAAATAAATACATAAAAATCCTAAATTAAGCAAAGATATTTAATTTTTTTTGAGTGGTTCACATTTTTTTAAAATATAATTTTAACCTTTAATATTCTTAGACAATTAGCTTTATTTTAACCATTGTTAAATTTTCAAAATTATAACTAAACTATTAAATACATGCTACTTAAATTATAAATTATAATAAATTTATTTTTAGCAATTTTAGTTCAATTTTGATTGAATTGACTACATTAAGCAAATTAGGCATTTTTATATGTGCCTTTAGTTACTGGAAAGGCTCATTTTCCTTAAAGCAAAAAATTTCTATTCATTTCCTTTTTTTTTTTTTGGGCGTAATGAACTGCATAAAACCACATACTAAGTTGCTATTTTAGTACTTTTCAAACCTAGTTTGCTCTTATGACATTTACTTGTAGTTAAAGTACCATATTTTGCAAAGTTAAAGGAAATAATGATAAGTAAGCTATTGGATTATAATTTGTTAGTAGTCTACCCATCAAATAGTTTACTTTGAGAAAATAAATGATAGAGTGGCTATCTAATTGAAAAAAAAAAATACAAGATATTAAAATAAAAAAAGTTAGACATAAAGAACAAATAAACACATAAAGATATGTGATTCAACTCATACTCTAATTTATGAGTCAAAATAGACAAGACTATGAATATTTATTATAAATTACAAAATTATATTGTGCTAAGTGTGAATTATAATTATTTGAATAATAGTTGTTAAACTAGACAACTCTTGATTAAGAGAGACAACTAATACAAACCTTAATTTTTTTCTTTGAACTTTTGATAATACAACAATAGTTAGTTGTTATAAGTTAGTTATGGGTACTTGAAAAAAGGAAGGAAAGTGCATATAGACTGTTATAAAAAATATCAAGAACAAATAACCCAAATATAGAAAATTCACAGGAATTGTTCATTTTAGCTTATCAACTACCATATTTAGTTGTGGTAAACTCGAATTCCCATTAAAGCTGAGAATTTCACCTAAAGCAATTCTCACTTATATCCATAATCCATTAGCTTGGGTAATGAGAGATTCAATTTGAAAGAGTGCTGGTAAACCAATTTTTGCTTAGGTGTAAGGACATTAATGAAATATCATTGGACATTGTCTTTGGCACTTAACCACTCAATCAATTATTTGAGAGACCAAAGTTCACAATTTAGAGGAATTTGCTAACAAAGTCAATAGAATTTCTCCTAAAAACTTGTTGTTGGATAAATCTAAAAGGGATAAATAGTGCAAGCTTCCAATAGAGATTGAAATGCTACCATTAAAAGCATTTGTTGAAAAATTAAATGCTTTTATGGTTGGAATAATACTTCCAATATGTTGTTGAAGCATTCCATGAAAGTGGTTTTTTTGAGATATCTATGTACTTTATGACAAAGCTAGAATTAAAGAATAAATGAAATGAACCCATAAAGAAGTTATTTCTAAGACCTGAAAGCTTTAATTGTGTATTGCTTTCAAGCAACTAAATAGGGAAGGTTCCTATCAGATTATTGTGGGAGAGATCGATGGCTCTTAGGTCAGTTTGGTAAGTAAAAAAATTAAGGAATGTTGTTAAATTTATAGTTTGACATCCTAATAAACTTAAGCTAAACTATAAGTAGCTAATCATATGAATAGTGAGTTTGGACCTCTAACTTATGGTTATCACTTGATAATAACATCGCTTCAAGGTTTGTGTGATTGGCGATTAAGTAAAAAGAGAATTAACCCAAAAGATATTATTTTTGAGATCAATATACTTAAGGGATCTAAGAGTAGCAATTCCAAATGATGAAATATCCCCTTAAAGTTTATTTGAGGGATTTAAGATCCAACTCTTAAAGGTTTTTTAATGCACACAAACCTAAAATCGAAGATGGTACAAATCTAAAATTTTCCATAAAAGACAAAAGGTAATTGCTACTTTTCAACATTGATAAAGCATTTACAACTACCTTCTTGGTCTAATGATCCATTTAGATTGTTATGAGCTAAAGATAAAGCATCAAGTGAAGTCATTTGACCAAAATTTGTCCCAAAAATGGAACAAATATATAAAGAAAACAAGTTAAACTCATAAAAGAATTCAAATAAATATAACATTTGACAAAATATTGTGCCAAAACTCTTCACACTAGGATTGACCATAAAGACCTTAAATTGGCCTAATGTTAATGATGAAATACAATATTTGATGATATGATCATAAACTTTTAAAAGGCAAAGCATTCATATGTTGCATAAAAGTCAATTCCTTGGCTTTATGTTGTATGCAACAAATAAGGAAAAGGACTATTGGTAGAAAGGCTACATGGACATAGATAGTGGTGGTCTAGAATTTTTTTTATTAGGCAAATTTATACATACAAATATAAAAAGAAAAATCAATTCCTTTGAATTATTGTTTTATTTATTATACAAACAATTTTTTTTCCCCCAAAATGTAGCCACATAATTATTTTAGGATTTTAAGTAAGCATGGCTAGAAAAAGATTATATTAGATGCAAATTTGAACTAAAAATAAATATAAAAATATAAAATTCCTAATAAATGTGAAGGATATTAGTAAATTGAAGGAAAGAAAAGAAAAGCCAAAGATAAAGAAAATGATTATAGGCTAAACTTGAATTAAATGAATCTTTTTGATGCTTGCTCTCTTTAAACATATAAAATCCCCATGAAAGAGAGCAAGTCATACCTACCAGCATTGTTATGGAACCACTGGGATCATTCTTATAAAGATCTAAAATTTGTAGGTTCTTCAACCTTGCCAAATCTGCAAATTTATATTAAAGGGAAAATAAATCGAGTACCAAAGACCAAGTCTATTTATCTTAATTATTTTAGTTATTCATCTTTCATGTAACTTTATAATTGATGCTTTACAATGTTTATTGCCAAAAAAAGTTTACTATTTACAAGGAAAAGCTAAGAATGCTTTTATAAACAATAGGTGCCTACAATTTGATGGGATTTGGAGAAGGAAAAAGTTTATGGGCAGCATAGGCAACATTAAATGAAACTATGAGGGTAAAAAAAGTATTTTGTATGGCAACTTAAGTAAGCATTAGTACCTTATACAAGATATTAAATTCCTAGTAAATGTGAAGAATACTAGTAAATTGAAGGAAATAAAAGAAAGGGTGGAGAAAAAAAAAAGATTAGAGATTTAATTTGAACTAGGAATGAATTTAGGGAATTAGCAACAACTTGAAGGAAGCATGTGGTAAAGGCTAGAAAAAGATAGAGATGTGAATGTGGACTATATGCAGGTGGACTTGGTTTGGGGCATTTCTTCTCAAACAAAAACAAAAAGGAAAAAAAAAAAGATTTTGGGCAATTTAAGATTATTGGAGGACTAGCACTGTAAGGAAGGTTTTATGAGGTTCATAGTTTAAGGGTATACTTTGATGACCTTCCTTATGCCAAAGATTTAAGGTGGGGTCCAAGAGATTAAATGTCTTTTCCTCTCATTCTTCTTGTTTCTTTTTTATGATAGTGTGTTAAGGTGTTTTCTCCTTTATGTTTTTCTTCTTTTTCTTTTTCTTTGTTAATCAAGTTTTTACATGAATTAAATGAAGTTTTTTAACATTTGCACTCATCAAACACACCAGAACCACATGGAAAAGTGCAAGTAGTACTTGCTAGCATTGTTAGGTAATTCCTAGAAAGATCCAAAATTTCTAAGTTCTTAAAACTTGTTAAATTTGTGGATCTATATATGAAAGGGAAACTAAAATAAGTAAGAGAAGCCAATTTTAAATTTTAATCAACATTAAAAAATATTATTGATATAACTATTTATATGAATTTTATATATTAAGAAGTTAAGGTATTTCAATTTTTTTTTAAATGACATGGACTAGACTATAACAAACCAAAAAAATTTGAACTGGATCAAACCAAATCCTTAATTAAGCCTAAACCTAGGATCGAATCAAATCTAGAACCACTACAATTCGATTAAGGTTCCCTTCAACCTTGAAATTGAAATTAACAATTTAGAGTTGAAACTAAAACCTAACAACCCAACCAATCAAAGGGGTTTTTAGAAAAATGCAAGGATAATCTTGTTGTATATGTGACTCACACCTGAAGTTGGATATCTTTTGTACTTTTGGAAATAAGGGGCAGAATTATGTTGCATCATCAAATTTGTGCTTAGACTATATGCAAAACTTTAACCTTTAAAAAGTTTAATTATTTGTAAGAATTTTATTTTTATACAACAAATATTATTTTATCTATTTTTATAATAAAAATTGCATCTAAACTACTCAAATGCTAACATAAAAGGTTGCAAATTAGTGGATTAAATTGATTTTATGTTAGGTTGTTTGGATCTTAAATAATTTGGATTTCAAATATTTTGAGTTTATAAAATTTTAGTATTTTAATCAGGTCAATTATGTACTATTCAAATTTTAGATTATTTTAAGATGTGAGTTTTTAAGTTTTGACTCAAATTGATTTATGAGTTTTGTCGATCTTTCATTCAATGTAGATTGGATCAAGTGAGTTTTTTATGAGTTGAGTTTGATTAATTTTTGCTACATTTAATTGCCAGCATTTATCTAGCATAAAAATAATTGTACTCAAAAAATGAGTATACATATTTTGTTATTATGATTATCAATAATGTGAATTTTGTACTTCTGTTGCTTTGTCCAGTCTCTTTTTCTCTCTTTTACTAATCACCCCAAAAAAGGAAATAGTTCAAAATTAATATGGTAAAACAAATCATCTAAATTGACAAAATGTATCTTTATTGGAATTTTTTTCTTAAGTGTTGTTTTAACAATCAAAACATTAATTTTTTTTTTGAGAAGTTAATTTCAATCATATTAAATTTAGGCCTACACATTGTAAGTTGATTTAATATAATTTGCATGATTGTCAATAATAACTACTAATGTTTATTTTATTTTCAAAAAAAAAAATCTAAGTTTTTCTCATTTATTTCAATTTTATTATTTCTTAGTTTCTCCTCTTTTGATTAGGTAGCATCCCAATAAATCAAAACTACCATTATTCTTTAAAATCTCATTTAGCAACAGAAAAAAAAAATTCAAATATAAAAATTTACATCAAGCAATGTATAATGCAACACACTTTAACAATACATTCATTTGAAAAAATAATTCTTAAGAGCAACCATTTTGTACAAGCACCATAATAACAATAAGTCTAAACAACACAATATTGAAGTGCATGGCCATGTTTGAGATAAGCGAGCAAAAAGTATGTGCAATATTACATGAGAGATAATTCTTAGAATATATATCTTGTTTTCCTTTTTAGTTCAACAAAGGACTGAGAGGGAAAAGCCAAATTTATATGGTGTGCAAACACAAAAGTGAGCATCACACTGTGAGGCAAGGGAATATGTACAAGGTTATTACCAACTTTATATATATATATATATATAGGTGATAATTCAAGTATGAAATTTTTTGAAGAGAAACAAAATGATGAAATCTATGGAGGAGTTGATGCATGGAGGGATTTTAAGGATCCATTAAGTATTTAAGAAGTGCCAATGACAAGTTTAAGAGCTAAAAGGATGAAAGAGATGCTTAGTGGATTGATTAAAGAAATTTGAGCTGAAGAAGATAATTCAAACTTGAAGGGTAGCAAAATATATTTAAATGTGCACCAGAGTTTTATTATTTTGATCAGAGTACTTAATGGGCTAAGGCTACAATAAAATTTACTCTTGAATAAAAGTTATAAAATAAGAGTTTGTAATAAAATAAGAGTGTAGTTATATTTTAAGAGTATATCATTAGCTTTACTATTAGGGTTTTAGGGTTGTAAATTTAGCTTATAAATAGAGTTGAACATTAGTGAAAATAAGAGTGAGAATTTTCACTTTTGGATTTTTTTAAGAACTAAAGAACTTATTAAAAATTGACTCTTTTGTGGCATTAAACTTGACTTATTACTCCCAAATTTGTTCTTTTCTGGAGTGTGGTGTCCATATTCTTTTTTATGCCTTAGGTTTGTGTTCTTTGAACATTGGGACTAGGTCTTGCATAATTGAAATTTGATTTAGCTTTCTTGAGTTCTTCTTTAATTCTTTATGTGTGTTGGGTTCTTAAGCCATATCTTTTGGAGAGGAAATTTGTAAGTCCTATATCCACAGATCATATAGATGGTTCTTCAATTTTGTTTGTGGATTAGTACTGAACAAATCTTGTTGAAAGTAAATTAGGCAAGAATTTGGACATGCTTGTAATCTATGTGTGACCTTTCCCTTTTGCCTTTTGTTCTTTCTTCTGTGTAAAGTTATATGAATGTGGTACATTTGACATGTTAAAAACATAAGCTTACATTATACTAATATGATTATTAATTACATAAGTTAAATTTTTAATACATAATCATAGGTAAAAATGAGACTATAAATGTTCATCTACCATCATAATAGCATAATGTCACCCACCTTTTGGATATAGGAAGCTCCTTTCTTCTTTTGACATAAGATAAAATCTTGACATTCCACCTTTTAAATATCAAGCATAGTTATCACACTATAGCCCACATTTATAAAAATAATTTATTTTAAAAAAATAATAAATAAAGTTAGACAAAATTTACCAAACAAGAAAAAAAAAAAAAGAAATAGGAAACTTTTAGTAAAACTTATATACCAATCCAAATGTACCACTTAATAAGAAATTATTTAGTCGGGAAAAAATTGAGAACCAGTGGGACATCCAATTGCAATTAGTTAAGAAAACAAAGAGAGAGAGAGAGAGAGAGAGAGAGAGAGATGTGCTTCTCATCCTTGCATAATTTAATTAAGAATTAGATTATATGACCATGTGGTTATATTATAACAAGTGAAATCAAGATAACTGATATTCTTAAAGTTAGACAACCTTGTTAGAAAATTAGATTATTCTATGATCATCTAACCAACAATTGATTGGTTAAGATCTAACATTGGTCTATCATAAAGGGAAAATAAATCAGAATTATTTTTATATAATTTTGTCAAATCAAGTCTTATGTTATCAAATTGACTTTCTTAAAAGTAATTAATAAAGATGTGAAACTTTGACCCTTAAGAAGCCTAATTATTTGCAAGAATTTTACTATTGTACAACAAATATAATTTTACCTCTATTTGTAATTAAAATTACATTTGAACTACTAAAATGTTAACATCAAATCTCACAAAATGGGTGGACCAAATTGATTTTAGGTTGAGTTGTTTAGGTATTAGATGATTTGAATTTTGGACATTTGAAGTTTTAGATATTTTATATCAAGTCAAATATATGTTAATCCAAATTCAAATTATTTTGGGATTTTAGTTTTTGAATTTTGAGTTGCATGGACTTGAGTTTTTAATGGTACATTCACCTAATCATTTTGGTTTGCTACATAGGATGAATCATCAACCAAACCAGTGGCCTTGCATTTTCATTATAATATGAATTCTTTTTTTTTGTCTAGTTTATATGCCCATGGAAATAAAATATTTCAATTCAAACTAGCAAACCCATAAGGCCATGTGATTAGAGAGAGAAGATTATGTCTTAACAAAAGGAAATCAAAAGTGACCTTGACTTTTTATAAAACACTACTTATAAAAATGAGTTGCCACTTATTGTAGCCATTAATACCTCATTTTCTAATTTCATGTTCAAAGATGACCTTGACTTGAAGCATGGATGATATGGAATTGATGTTCATGTTCTAATGGAGACTTTGAGATTTTCCAAAGTGTGTCTAAGACGTGTAAAGAAGTAATGTATTTACAAATGATATTAGGCCTCCACCAGCAATACTTTGGCAGGTGAGAGGTCTTTTTACAATGTTCAAAAGGTGGATACATTTGTTTACCACTAATGTTGCTTCCTCCCTCCTTTTCATTTTTGTTGCTTTCCATATTGTTTCTTTATCTTTTGCTATGCTTTTTTTGAGTGCTTAGTTAGGAAAGCACCCTTAATAAAATCCTCCTTTGATCTCATCAATCTTCTTTGCTCTTGAGTTTGTAAAGCACTCACTAGCTCACTTAGAGGAATTGTTGAGAGATCTTTAGAGTCCTCAAGTAAAGATATTTTTGCTTTAAACCTTTCTAGTATGCTTACCAACACCTTTTGAACAATCCTTGAATGTAGAAAATCTTCTCCAAGGATTCTAATTTGAGTGACCAGTTTCATAAGCCTATTACCCTAATCCTTTATGGTTTCTATTTCTTTCATCTTAAGTAGCTCAAACTCTCTTCTAAAATTGGAAAGCTACATTGTTCTTGTCTCCTCACTTCTGCCATATACCTCTTTAAGCTTTTCTCGTGCATCCTTAGCTATATCATAAGTCATAATTTTGTTAAAAATTGCTTCTATAATAACTAAATGAATTCATGTCAAGGCTTTGTATTGCCTTGACACAAGCTCACTATGGTGTTTGAGTTGTGTCAGTGTTACATTTATTAGTAAAGGCAGAATGACTCCTCCACTTTTTGTTACATCCCAGAATCAAAGACCCTAAGATAAGCCTTTATCATGATTTTCCAATGGAAATAGTTATCTCCATTGAACTTTAGAGGTGGCAATGGAGAAAAATTTGTAAAAACCATTTGTAGCAGCTAACTTGGTCTCTTATGATATACTCTCGCAAACCTTTCTTCCAAATTTCAACTCCTTTACATGTTTCTCTCTAGTGTTTACTCTTAAAACCTCATAATTATGGCAGGTCCGTAATGACCTAAAATGCTATGATACCATCATTGCAAGTTTTTTGTTCTCTTAACTAGATAAAACAGAAGGAAGGAAGCGAAAGGATTTTTAGACTTCTAAGGAGAAGTAACTCTTCTTTCGTTAATCATCATCCATGGTTTTATACATTATTATTGCTTTGATTACATCATACATTTCTAAATTTAAATTCAAAATGTTTTCAGTAGCTAGTATTTCAAAATGATTCATTTAAATGCAAATTTGAATTACAATCTTCGCATCAGATTTGAATTTGAACAATACTACCTAAAAATTTAGTTAAGTAAACTAATATAGACTGAAATTGTTTTGCAACAACCACGGAGGTGTGGATAATGAACGAAATGTCAGTAACAACATATTCCTTCCAATGTAATTGAAACTTATTAAAGAAGGAGATGTCTGAGCTATTTAAAATTTCTTTTGCAGTTTGCAATTGATGATCCAAACTTTATTATTATTATTATTATTATTATTATTGTGTATCTTAATTATATATGGTGAATTTGTTTTGGGCTATTGCATGGTCTACTGTATGCAAGATAGAAAGATATGAAGTATTACTAGTTTTGATTATGGGAGTATAGTAAATTTGGTATAAGAGTGCCATGTAGTTAGATGATTATGGGAGTATAGTCAATTGAATTGTAGCGAGAGAATGCTTCTTTTCAGTTGACTTGCTTAATATATGTGTCTTCCGTATTGTAATTAGCCGAGGAGGAACACACAATATACCTTTCATGGCTTCTCTCATCATATTCTCTCTCGTTCTCTGCTCATTTTCAATAGCCGCAGATGCTCAACAAAGGCAATTCAACATTAGCCTAGGTTCTTCTCTAAAACCCAACACCAAAAACTCTTCATGGGTGTCACCTTCTGGTCTCTATGCCTTTGGATTTTACCCTCAGGGCAATGGCTATGCTGTTGGCGTCTTCCTTGCTGGAATTCCCCGAATAACGGTAGTGTGGACTGCCAGGCGAGATGACCCGCCGGTTTCTAGTGACGTTACCTTGCTCTTCAGCAGTGATTCAGGCCTTGTCTTGCGATCAGCTCAAGGCCAGAACACTAACATTGTTCCTGCTTCGCAATCGGCTTCTTTAGCTTCCGTTTCCGATTCGGGCAATTTTGACATCTATGATTCTAATCGGAAAATAATATGGAAGAATTTTGAAGAGCCAACTGATACTCTTCTCCCAGGTCAACGTCTCCAAGCAGGAACAGAGTTGGTTTCTAGTGTTTCAGAGACCGACAAGTCAGAAGGAATTTTCCGCATCAAGATGCAACGCGATGGAAATCTTGTGCAGTATCCGGTGGAAACTCCCGATACAGGTGAGTATGCTTACTGGGCATCTGGGACTAATGCAAGTGGTGATAACGTGACATTGAATCTTGATCCTAATGGCCATCTATACCTGCTCAATGCCGCAGCGTCAACATTAAAGATCTCGAGTAGGGAGGTAATCTCACAAATGAGACAATATATTTGGCAAAAATTGATGCAGATGGCATTTTTAGGCTCTATTCGTATAATCTGACAGAGAATGGCAATTGGTCGATTGCCTGGTCTTCCACAGGAGACAAATGCAGTCCAAAGGGATTGTGCGGTCTTAATGGCTATTGTACGTTAAACGATCTAGAACCCCGATGCGAATGTATTCCAGGATTTTCTTCTGTTCACCAAGGAAATCGGTCTTCCGGCTGTGAGAGGAATTTTGTCGCTGAAAGTTGCAAAGAAGAGAATGTCAGCACCAAATACAGCATTCAGGAGCTGGCCAATACCGTTTGGCTAGAAAATTCATACTCAACTCTCTCGTCAGCAAGCAAAGGAGACTGCGAGAAAGCCAGCCTAGAGGACTGTAACTATGAAGCGGTATTTTACCAGGATGGGCAATGCAAAAAGCTAGGTCTCCCCTTGAAATATGGGAGAACAGATCCAGGTAATTCAAACTCAGCTCTTATAAAGGTGGGCATGCTGAAATCAGTCTC
The DNA here is from genome assembly GCA_037832385.1 of Rhizophora apiculata. NCBI lineage: Eukaryota > Viridiplantae > Streptophyta > Magnoliopsida > Malpighiales > Rhizophoraceae > Rhizophora > Rhizophora apiculata. The sequence goes on from CM075425.1 coordinate 7,022,282, forward strand.
TGACCCTGGCATGGACTGAATTGGGCCTCGAGACAACAGAAGCAGCAAGAAAAATCTCAATAAAGAAATCTTAACTATCAGCGTTTCATGGGTTGTTTCGGTGCTCGTTATGCTAGCAATTTTAGCAATAGTCATTCGCAGATGGCATTTACACGCTTATAAAATCATTGACAGCTGCAATGTCCCGTTTAATGAGCTAGTTTCTATTAGATCGTTCACCTACGCAGAACTGGAAGATGTGACCAATGGTTTCCAGGAAGAAATCGGCAGGGGTTCCTTTGGTATAGTTTACAAAGGGCTAATATCAGAAAGTCAGGAGTTTGCAGCTGTCAAGAGACTTGATCGAGTTTTAGACGAAGGGAAACCAGAATTTCAGACTGAGATTAAGGTTATCGCAAAAACCCATCATAAGAACTTAGTTCGCTTGCTCGGTTACTGCATCGACGGACCAAACAGGCTCTTGGTATATGAGTACATGAGTTACTGCATCGACGGACCAAACAGGCTCCTGGTATATGAGTACATGAGTAAAGGCTCAGTAGCTGATGTACTGTTTACCCGCGAGAAAAGACCAAATTTCGCCAAGAGATTAGAGATTGCTCGCAGTGTGGCACGTGGGATTCTATAAGTGCACGAAGAGTGTGAGTCGCAAATCATCCATTGCGATATAAAACCTCAGAACATACTGATGGATGACGATAGGCGACCGAAAATATCAGATTTTGGATTGGCAAAGCTGATGAGGCCAGACCAAACCAAAACTTTCACGGCTATTAGGGGAACAAGAGGGTATGTAGCACCAGAATGGCATCGCAACCTTCCGGTGACTGTTAAAGCAGATGTTTATAGCTTTGAAGTTGTGTTGTTGGAGATCATATGTTGCCGTAGGAATGTTGATCATAGTCTCCCTGAAACAGAAGCCATTCTTGAAGAATGGGTTTACGATTGTTTGGAAGCTGGGGAAATCGAAAAGCTAGTGGGTGAAGAAGAAGAAATAGATAGGAGACAATTAAGCAGGATGGTCAAAATTGGAATTTGGTGCCCTCTCAATGAGCCATCTTTTCGCCCTTCGATGAAGAAGGTTCTGTTGACGTTGGAAGGGACGGTGGACGTCCCAGCACCTCCAAGTCCCACTTCTTTTCTTAGTGCAATGTAGTCTTCGCATGCTTCTATAATGGCCAAATGTATATTTGTCGTCAATTTGAAATTGTATTCCGTCTTATAAGCGTTTTTTTTTTTTTTTTCAATTTTAACATTTAATTAGAGTTTTAAATTTTAAATAGACAAAATAATTATTTTAATATTTATTTTATATTTTAAATATTTTAAAAATTTTTGTTTATTAATAAGATGTAATATAATTTTTTTTATTTATTTATAATTTAGTTGTTTGTACAAAATTTACATATATAAAATTACTAAAAAAAATAAAAAGAATTTATTTCATATAATTTAGAAATAATTATATTTATATATTTTAATATATAAAATATATATATATAAATATTTTTAGTCATTAATAAAAAAATAAAATTATTTGAATTTTTAATTCAACTAAAAGTAAAATTTTAATTTCAAAAAAAAGAAAAAAAAATAATTGATGGGCTTGGATTTCCAAGTCTCCCATGTTTTGAGATGTTGAAATTGTAAATGAGCGTCATAATCCAATTTGGGCCAACAAAAAATTGTATTTTCTTAGAAAAAGATGGAAGGTAAATGCAATTACCAAAAGTCCTACGTGGATGATGACCCATTGGTCAAAAGTAATACAAAAGTCAAGATTAATGTGTCACTAGCTGGTGCAACTCCTGCAAGGGAATTGCAATTGTATGATAATGGGCATCCAAGGAAGAGGGAGATACATGTCTCAGCACCAATGGGTCCAGGGTTAGATAAAATTAGTTGGCACGTAATATAATTTCGGGTGCACAATTAGATGATCAATTGCCTCGAAATTTGGGGAATGTCTTTGGCACTGTCAAAAACCTTCAGGTCAGTTGTGCGAGGTTGCAACGATCAAAGTAGGATGAAGACCTGATGTGGTGGGGCCTAATGCAAGAAATGTAACCAGTCGATCATAGAATGAGGCTCAGATGATCAATAAGTGCTTTCTCTTAGGGCTTGTGCTGTTGTAGTCTTAAATGTTATGGGCCAAATGAACCGATCTAGCTCAAGCATCTCTTCATTACCAAACTCCTCTAATACATTGGTGGTTAAGTACTAAAACCGTGGGTCTTGCTTCTCAAATAAGAGAGATGTGTTCACTTTCAAGGGCTTGCCTAGAGAAATTACTTTGTAGTCTTTTATTTCTAATTATAAGAATTCTTTTTTATTGAAAAAGAAAAAGAAAAAATTCACTTTTAAGGCTTTAACATTATCTACATGATCAGTGTTTTTATCTCGCATGTCTCATTGAAGAAAAGAGAATGATGCATACTATTTTAAGTGATTTTCTTTAGAATTTTCACTTTTTATTCTATATAATGTGCTAGAAACAACATTATGGGAAATATAAAAGCAAATATGAGAGGGAAATACCATTTGAGATAGTTTTAAGGAAGAGTTCTATTAGTGGAACTAGTTGTGGCCATGTAAGTGACATCATATTAAGGTCACTAATAATAAAATAATAATTTTTTTAAAAAAAAATTTATTAAAAATTATTTAAATATTTTATATAAATGATATATAAAAATTAATTAAAAGTATAATATTATAAACACTTATTATATTATTTCTTACTCTTTATGCACATTTTGTTATATTTTTTCTAATATATATATATATATTTGGTCAATTTTTGTACATATATATAATTTTTATCAAAATAATTTAATATATATATATATATTTTATAAGTAAGTAAATAAAAAATATATAAAAATTGGTTAAAAATATAATATTATTAATATTTATTATACTTTTTTCTCACTTTTCATATACAATTTTATTTTTCTTAAATATTTTGTTAATATTTGTATATATTATATAATTTTTATGAAAATAATTTAAATTTTAAAAAATATATATATTATTTTATTGTAAATAATGTCACATTAATTATATTCATATATGAGATAAGGATGAAAATCATATCACATAATTGTTTTCCTTTTAAGACATCATGATTTGAAGGAAAGTTAAGTTCTCTCTCTATTACTTTATCTTATTTTATAAATCTCAACCTCTTTCTTTTGACTAACAATGATCCTTATAAAATAATAGAAAATATTCTTATTTAACCGTGAATATTGTACTATTTTCCAAAAGGAAGATTGGTCTAAGATGCAACACATCAGTTACTATTTTTTTCTTTTAGTTGATCATACTTGCCTCTAAAAAGCTACTCACTACACATCAATAACATGTATTTTAGTAAAAGAAAATAAAGTCTGAAATATATGTGAAGGATAAGACAATCAAATTGTTATTTTTCCTTGGTCTCCCTAGTAATAAATTTGACATACTCTTTAATCCCTCAAGTCTATACTCTCTCTTTCTCCATTATTTTTTTTTTTTCTTTTCCTTTTTCAAATTAGTTGTTAGATGCCTATATAACATGCCCACTCTTTTTCTTTTATTCCCTTTTTGGCTATATTTATATTTTTCAAATTGAAAATTTAATATTTGGATAATTAAATGTTACATAAAATTTAAAAGTAAATTCTCCCAAATTTCAGCAAGACTAGATCAATTTTGTCATCTCCACATGCCACTTGCTATATATCTATAACTTGTAGCAGAATTTGCTCTAGGATATCAAAGGATTTAGGCTTTGCTTTCAAAATATAAATTGCATATCTAACTCATATCTTTAATTTATCATAAGAATATCATCAATCTAAATTATAGATAAGAAGTTATGTCTATAATACTCCAACATGTCAAATCAAAATAATTTTTTTCTTTTTAATACATGGTGTGTAGATTTGCAATATCCTCTTAATCCATGCGTTATGGAGGTGCAACACTACATTGATTCTCCTTTTGAATGGCATGTACATAATTCTTTTGGCCTTTTATGAGATCTTTGATTATTTTTCTTGTATTTCCACCATTGAGTTCCATATTACCCCATAAAGAAAATTTTACAATATGTAGTGAATAATCATACTTATAGAGATATTGTTATTACAAAAATCACTAATTTAAAGATATGAAATTGTATATAAAATTAAGTTTATCAAAGTACCTTTAGAATTTGGCTTGTTAAATATGTACAATATTAAGTATTTTCTTTTGAGAAGTATTTGATTACAATGATGTCTATATATACGAGGATTTACTCAAAACTTTTTTGGGTTATTTCCAAGTCCTATGACTAATAATATCATCTGCTAGGAAAACAAAATTTCATAAGAAAGTATACATAAAATCCTAAAGCCTAAAAAAAACTGATCAAGAGATAAGATTGATGATTATTGATACCACTTCTAACTTGAGGATTTATATGTGTGTGAGTGTGTGTGTGCATGCATGTGCACGTGCTTATGTATAGTCTTTTATAAGAAATATATTTTCAAGTTAACCTACACTTAATCAAAATTAAATTTATTGATTTTTAAAGTTCATAATCTAATTTTTAAATTAAAAAAGGTAAAAATTAATATATATAAGTGAAGAATGAGTATAACTTGGTTTACTTTATTGCTAATATTATAAGTAATATGACTTATATGACTTATTATTGCACAAAAGGATTTGGGATCTAAGGTCCAAATTTCATGTTAATATTTTGGATGTCGTTAATCCCAAAAAGAACACATGGCTAGCTACAACTTTTCTCTTGATTTAATTATTGTGGGGAAGACATTATACAAGTAGGCACACCAATCAAGCATAAAATGACACAAGAGAGCTCATAAACACAAAATATAAGAGCCTAAACTTTGGAAAACTGAAGATACAATGGCCAGAAGGATAATGTTAGTTCTCAACTCTTTATATAATAAAGAATGAGGAACTAATTTAAGACATTTGGATTTATACTCAACATGGAATTGCTTGTTTCTTAATCTTTTGTTTGCCTTAAAAGAGTTCAATGCCTCTTATTGCCCTTATCTTTATTTATATTTAATTCACTACTAATATGATTTGACTACCTAATATTTTTGTTTACCATAAATAACTACTTTCAATAGTATTAAGATTGAACAATTAAAAATATTTTTTTCTCTCAAAAAACCAAAAAAAAAAAAGAATTTAGGATTTTTTTCTTTTTTTTTGGAAATTATTTGCTTTAAGTATGAGTATTTACATTATATAAATTATAAATATATATCAAAAATTATTAAGATGAATTGAATAAATTATAATATATATCATATTATAATTAAATAAATTAAGTAAATTATGTTAAAATTATAATTCTATTAAAATACTAAAAAGATTACATATTTATTATTAAATTAATATTAATTATTACAAATTATCAAAATTTAATTAAAAAATATAATTTCAATTAAATATTTAAATATTCCTACAACTAATTAAATATTATTATGGAAGAGTTTTATGTACTTTTTTTACAACTTTAGTAATTATAATATATATATACACTAAATTAGACCTATATGATCCATAAATTTATATTTTTAATTAAATGGAAAAGATAAAAATACACTTAAATTGTGACTATTTTTTCTTTTAATAAAATAAATTTAAGATTTTTTTTTCACTTTAAGAATATTAAAGGGGGAAAAAAGTTTAAATTATGAGTATTTTTTATTTTTAAGAAATAAAATTGGAAATTCTTTTTTTTAAGGAGTAAATTCTTTTTTTTATCAATTTGAATTTCTAAATTGAATTTTTCAAAATCAAATTTACTTAATAAAAAATGAAAAAAAAATGCAAACCACACAATATTGAAAAACATGTTGGAAACAAATAAGAAATATACCCAATTCTCTATGAAAGCAAAGACCTATGTCAAACTCGAATTGGTTGAAAGGTTAATTATACATATGATAACAAAAAAAAAAGAGGTATATCTTATCTTTCAATTTCTAATAACTTGAATTGGTAGAAGGGTTATTTATATATACAATAACAAGAAAAGGATGTATATCTTATCCTCCAATTACTAATTAAAATAGTACTAAGTTATTGTTGGACAAACAAAACAAGTGAGGTACCACAATTAGGCTCTCAAAAACAAGTTATACAATTCACGGTATAGCTCATAAAGGTCATAAAAAATCAGTTAAAATAATAAAATCAATAAACACTAATGAAAATAATTATAAATAGTAACCTTGAAGAAAAATTGATCAAGTGAAATTTAATTAAAAAGACACTAAATTTGAAGAAAAATTGTTTGGGTGAAATCTAGTTAAGAGAAAACAAAATACTAATAAGACATGTTAAGCATACTTATAATTTTAAAATGTGAAGAAGAAAATTGAATATATATTGAAATCTTAATTCTATTACAATATTAAAAAAATTATAAATAAATTATTAAATTAATATTAAATACTATAAATTGTGAGGATGTATTAAAAAAATTCTAAAATTAAACCAATGTCACCACATAAGTATTTCACCAATATTTTTTTTAAATTTTTGTAATTATATATTGCATATGGACATATATATATATATTAACTATCACTTTATAAATAAATATTGATATTTTATATTGTTATTATAAATTATAACGAAGGATTGTCTTTAAAAAAAAACAAATAAATAATAAGAAATAATTAAACATTTTAAAAATATAACAAAAAAATTAAATCCTTTTTATGTGTAAAAATTTACAATCAAAAATAAAAAATAAAGAAAATAATTATTTACACTAAGGAATTTTTAACATAAAATTTTGATATTATATTAATAAATTGATTAAAGTAAAAATTTAAATTAATGACTAAAATGAAAAAATGAATCACATAAATAGAAAAAATGAAAGCATCTTATATGTGCATCTTTCATTTAATAATTTAATTAATGTACTTATTAAATATAATAAATTACAATAGTTTATTCAACTATTAGATTATGTAAAAGGTTGCTATAGTAATTAATTTCTCTCCCTTTTTTCACTTTTTTTTTTTTTATTACAAAAGATTTTTATTTTTAGGTTTTAATGGAGGCAAAATGTTTAGTACAAAGGAAAACAATGACATAATAGAACCCCTTGGCCAAGATACTCTTATCATATTGTCATGAAGAAATTATCTACGGGGCATTGAGACAACATATGGAAACCCAACTTTTGAGTAAAAGCCCAACTAGGTAACCAATTTGCAACTTTGTTCCCCTCCCTTAAAACATGAGCCATCTGCACTAGCCCTTCCCTATTCACCAAGTCCTTACAATTATTGGACAAGATTGAAAGTTGGGTGTGTGAAGAAGACACCCTCTTGAATGCAAGTTAGAGCAACCTAGGAGTTTCTTAAATTTGGATGATATATTCACCCATTACATTATGTTGTGAGGCTATAATAATTAGTTTCATTCTTTAAAAAAAAAAAAAATTAAAGTGATGAATCTTTTTTTTTTTTCCTTTTAGAAGTTTATCAAATCATAAAATACACTATAAAAATATATTTTTTTTCATTTTCGTAAATTTAACAATCCTTTCCCAAAATTAAAATTTGATACTTCAATAATAAAAATTTAAATTTTTATTTATTGGAGTGTCTTTTAAATGACAATGATTAGATTTTTTCTTTTTTACATATTGTCATTTATTAAAAATAAAAAAATAGTATTGATCGTGATATTGGTGGAGGTTCACTTGTAGTTTGGATTTGAGATTTAAAGCCTACAAGACAAGAAAATTAAAGTTTGATGTCCTTTTTAGCATAAGCATTCTAACACTCAAATCAGTATATGGGTGATTTAGAGATTTTTTGTTTTTTTGTATGAGCCCTTATTTAAAGAGAGAAGGACTTAGAGTGACATATTTTTTGTTGGAGATTTTTTAGGCCTCTTTATTTGTATCTTAGTTAGTGGAATTTTAGTGTTGATGGAAAGATTGATTGAATTTATTGAAGTGTGCTCGTTTGAAGCTAAGAACCTAAGTTGACGGGAGCTTAGGGCATGTGGTAAGCTTAGTAACCAGCTCAATCATGCTAGGAAGGCAAGCTTGTTGGGCTTTGAGCCCTAGACTTACTATGGTTCAAGGAAATAGACTTGGTATAATTGGCAAAAATTAAATTAAGACTTAAAAAAAGTCAAAAAAAAAAAAACAAAGATCATGTTCATCTTTTTTGCATGCCTTTAGATGTAGTTTTTCAACTTTTTTGGTGCTTTCTAGCTTCCTGATTTAGTGAGTATACAAGTTGGTTCTTTGTCCATGTGTCCACTTGCACAATTTTTTCCTCTTTTTCCTGCTTACACGATGAAAAATCATTTTAGCATGTAAACATATATATAAGTAACAGGCAAATTATGTTGAGAAGTATCATACATGGTTGCAGTGAAGCTTTGCTCAAACATATTAATATTTAGGTGGTGAGTTATTTTTCATAAAAGAAAATGAAATGAGCATGTCAACAAGTATTCATTAGACTTAATTTATAAGTGTGATGATTAATATTTATGTGATGTACTTCTTTTGAATTAAAAAATAAAAATAAAATTTTATAATTATTTGGTTAAATAAAATCTTTTTATTGAATTTAAGTAAAAGTTTTTTCTTCTTTAAAAATTAATTCAATTAGTTGAAATTTTATTTATATATGAAATATGAAATTTGAATCTCAAATCTCACTCTAAATTTTTAAATGTGGTTACTTATATGTTATACCTAATAGTTGAAATTCCATGACAATTGGACTTCATGCAATTGCTAATTCATTTTGGAGTGTCCCCATTAAGTGAATTCTAGAAAATTTAGATCAATTAAAGTATCAAATTATGGAATTGAGGTTACCAACATTGCACAACTAACGATGCCTTTCTTGTCCAAATTTTGAGACTTAGATTTTGTAGACTTTTTATTTTTAATGAGCATGCTTCATATATAGATTTTAAAGGCTCTCAAATTACAAAGGTGACTAATGACTATTATTACAAATTTTGAAAATTAGTGAAAGTGATTAGTTGTGCATATTTAATTAATTGTAATTATATATTAAAAAATTAAAATATATAATTAATATAATAATAATAATACAATGTATAAATATGTAACTCTACAACTAATAAGCCTTCAAATTGTTGACCACGTTATCTACCCATACCATTGAATGAAAAGTCGAAAGGTTCGAAGGCACTCCACCTTTCTCAACTTGGAAGACCTGATAAGCCCTACAAAGCTCTATTGCCATTTGCTACTTTCCTAACCACAAGAAAATTCCATGACGGTGGCCTTCTAAAATGTGGTGAATTGACTCTTACCATTGTAATTCAAAAACTTAGCAAATTTTTGTTTTAGGGACGTCTGGACATAACTTGAATTAAATATCTAACATATAATATAAATATTTTCAAGTATTACATCATGGTCATTATATGAAAGTGAGAATGATAGGACTTGAATTTATGATATTAAAATTATGATAAGCTTAAAAAAATTTTCTTTTAATGATAATTAAAAAAATAAATAAACATAGAGAAAGATTTATACAATTTGAACTGTAGTGCAAGAATGCTTTGCTTTAATTGACTTGCCTATATATATATATGTCTTTCATATTTTCATAAGCTGAGGAGGAACACACAATATACCTTTCATGGCATCACTCTTTTACCAAAGCCTTCTAATATTAGTGAGAATGGACTATGAGACTTCATATCATTAGAACATAGGCCTTGCTTCTTAAATAAGAGAGAAGCCCATGTAATGTGATGATGCTATGGAATAGGTTCTTATGGCTGTGGAAGGCAATACACTTCCTTTTTCATAACTTATTTATGAATTATTTAATTTGGAAAATTTTTTTAAGCATAGCTAGTCGGGATTTTCTTAGAACCCCTCCACTCATTATGCATTTGCATAAGTCAATAATACTAATGCAACTAGAGCCAAGAATGAAGTCTTAAGACTAGTAATGTTTGGAAAGAGATTGTCTTTTTTTTTTTTTGAATTAATTATGGCTAATAGTCATGACTTTAATGATAGTATCTGGGTTTTATGGGACGTGATTGTTATCCAACTTAGTTTGCTTGTGAAAGATGATTATACACTTGTAAGTGTATAAACCCAACCAACAGGAATGACATTTTACAGCTACATATGCTAACCCATATGGTGAGAGGAAATGATTGTTATGGAAGAAATTGCGCCCTATACTTCCCTCAATCATCCTTCCTTGGCTTATTGTTGGGGACTTTAATGAAATTATGGCTCCTAGAGTAGGAAAGGAGTACGGTAAGGATGTGCAAATGGGGACCATTCTCTTGATGGGGTAGTGAAATGGCTTTTTCAGATTTGGGCTACCATAGCCCAAAGTTTACATGGGCCAGGAACCATTCTTAGCATACCAAGATTTTGTGTAGGCTATACAAGGATTAGTGTAATGCCTAATAATGTCTTTGCTAGCTAGATGTAGTGTTACAGTATTTATCTAGGGGCAACTATGATCATTATCCATTAATATTTAAATTTAATGACAATTTTAGCAAAGGATTGAAGATCATTCATATTCCTTAGGGGATGGTCATTACATAGGGAGTTTATTGGGTATTTAAAGAAAAATTGAAATTTGTTTGCTCCTTTGCTAGCTACATTGTATGAACTTACACCAACTCTTAATGAGTGGAACAAATCTACCCTTGGTAATATTATTGCAATAAGGAGACACTTGTCAAATAGAATTGAGGGATGTCAAGTAATGTTAGCCAAGTCTTATTTAAGAGGTCTTAATTTCTTAGAGAGCAAGTTACAATTGAAATTGGCTAATGTCCTTAAATAAGAAGAGTTACTCTAGTTCCTAAAGTCTAGGGCTTGCTGGATTTGTGATGGGGATAAAAACACAAACTATTTTCATACGACTACAATTGTTAAAAGAAAACAAAATAGGATTGAAGTACTTAATGATGATTCAAGGTCTTAGAAGTAACACCAATTTACCCTTACAAAGTCTTTTAGAAGTAACTCGAGAATTTTGTATCCCAATCTAAAACAATGCTTTGAGGCATGCTATGCAGGCATACTATCTCTTTAAAGAACAATTTATACAAGTTGTTTACATCATTAGTTTTATGGCATGGGATGAAATATGTCATTTTTAAAAATTATCAACAACCACAAATACAAAATCCCTAACCCTTTTTTATTGTGGTAGCCCTGGTATAATGTCCACAGATAAATCAACTAAGAGTTAGCTAGGTATGGTTAAAGGGGTGTACAAGCCATTGGGTAAAACTTTAGATTTAGCCTATTTCCATGTTATGTACTTCTCACACACCTTTTCAACATTTTGTTTTATGTGTGGCCAAAAGAAATGCTTAGCTAAAACATTTAGGATTTTCTTAATGTCAAAATGACCCATTAGATCAACTCCATGTGCTTTTCTCACAACTAACTCCCTTAAAAAACTCATAAGCACACATAAACGATTTTCCCTAAATAAGAAACCTTTATAACCAAAAAATTTCTCAGCGGTTAACTTCTCACATGCCCTATATACATTAGCCAAGTTAGGATCTTTCACATACCAATCTTTAATCTATTTAAATTCTAGCAATTCCACATTAAGTGTAGAAATATGGGCATACCTGTAAGATAATGCATTAACTACCATATTATCCTTAATTTGCTTATTTGATGATTTAGGGAAAGGTCACAATGAATTTGACCCACTTGGTATGTATCTTGTTCAACTTTCCTTGTCCCTTCATATGATTTAAGAATTCATGTTCAATATGGATAACAAACTCCTTTTAGACAAAGGTAGTGTTGCCATGTCTCCAAAGTCTATACCAATTTATACATCTCCTTATATAAGTGTGATAATTAAGGGCTACTCCACTTAGCTTTTCACTAAAGTAAGCAATTGATCACCTTTCTTACATCAAAATAACTCCAATGCCAATACCTAAAGCATTACACTCAATTTTTGAAATTTTAGCAAAGTTAGGTAAGGTTGTTGAATTTAATTTTTTCCTTGATCAAATTAAAAGACTTATCTTAATCATTACCTTACTTAAAACTCACATTTTTTTAACAACCTCAATTAATGGTGCAATAATAATGCTAAAGTCCCTAACAAAAAATCTATAAAAACTAGCTAGACCATAAAATCTATGCATATTACTAATAGATTTAGGTGTAGGCCAATCACAAATTTCCTTAACTTTTTCCTTGCCAAACTCAATACCACTAGCACTTATAATATTACCAAGAAATATGACCTAATTAGTGCAAAAAGGAATGTTTCTTGTGGTTATCATATAATTTCTCATAATGTAAAACACTTAGAATAGAATGTAAATGATCAAGAAGTTTATTTAAGAAATATTGTCAAAATAAATAGCCATTGATTTACTAATGAATGCATGCAAAATATCATTCATCAATCTCATAAAAGTGCTAGCAAGCCATTCATACAAATTATATTTAGTTTTAGAGTTATTTTTAAGTTATCTCCCTCTCTCATTCTAATTTGATAATATTTACTTTTCAAATCAATTTTAGAAAAAACACATGAACCATACAATTCAAATAACATGTCATTTAATCTAAGTATGAGATAGGCATACTCTATAGTAATCTTGCTTACTACTCGATAGCCAATGCACGTCCTCTGAGTCTCTTCTTCTTAGGCACAAGTACTATTAAAATTGTATAAAGACTTATGCTTTGTCTCACATATCCCTTTTCCATAAGCTCCCTAACTTGCCATTGAAGCTCTTTTGTCTCCTTAAGATTACTTTTATATGCTAGTTAATTTGATATTATGGCATTAAGGATAAATTAAATTTAATGTTCTATTCCCTTTAAAGGTGGCAAATTGCTTGGTTTTTTAGGAAAAACATCATCAAATTTATGTAAAAGAAAAACAACACTAAATAATGAAGGGTAAAGCTTATTAGTACTAAAATAAACTTGTACAAAAGTACAATTATAGGCTATTTTGAATAAATGACTATCTTAACATTACTCTTTTTTGCATACAAACTTTCAATTTTTCTTGCTTGCCCTCTTCCTTATTTTCTCTCAATCTCATCTCTTCTCTTTCATTCTTTTCACATCTTGGCCTTAATTTCTTTTTTTCTTTCAATTTTTTTAATCCTTAATTAACCTTCATAAATTTATTAAGGTGCTAAAGGTAAAAGAGTAGCAAGTTTATCATTAATTACAAAAGAGTATCTATTCTTAAACTCATCATGCATTACTTATTGATCATGTTGCCATGATCTTCCTAACAAAACATGCTCATATGCATGGGTATGACATCACAATAGTCCTTATTGGCATATCTTGCAATAATAAACAATACTAATACCTTCTTATTTACCTTAACCTCTTAATATTCATTCAACCATTGAAGCTTATAAGGCTTAGGGTGCTTCATGATAAGTGAATTAAGCTTTTAACTAGAGTAGCGCTAGCTGCATTTGTATAACTACCCCCTTTAATGATCATGCTAAATGCCTTATCTTTGATGTAGCATAGTGTATGGAAGATATTATCTCTTTGCACTTCATCATCTTCCTTGGCTTCCCCATATTAAGACTTACTTCCTTACTTTTGTAAGATTCAACCTTAGGCTTGTAATTAGTCTATTCCTCCCTTTTGCTCCAATTTGGCTTTTAAGATGACGTGAAACTCAAATTCTATCCAAACTATGCAGAACTCTTTTGTTTAAGTTGCCTTTCAATTTTCATTGCCATATGCACCTTGTCCTCCAACTCCATGTTTATGATGCAATTCAACTATGTTGGCAATGTCTTATTCACCCTTATAAGAATCAAGCCATGGTTGCTTCTTAATAATCTTTCACATTAGCCTAAACCATGATAATCACCATATCCTTATGGTAGTCCTCCATTGACACTTTTGGTGCCTTAAGTGAGCTCCTGTAGCCTTTAATGCAAATCCTTATAACAGTGATTAGGGATGAACTTCTTCCTCAGATAGCCTTCATCTCCTCCCCATGTATCAGTAGGGCTCTCACGATTCCTTCTCCTAGTCAAAACAAATTGATCCTACCAAATAACAGCATAATTAGTAAACTTAATGGCAACAAGTTTTACCTTTTTCTCTTCAAAGTAATTGTGATAGTCAAAGGCCAAATTAACCTTATTTTTCCATTCTAGGTAGGCTTTAGGATTAGTTTTTACTTAGAATGGTGGAATTTTCATTTTAATGTTGTCTAAATCATGATTATAAGTGTCTTACCTTCTAAAATCTCTCAAACCATTTATATTATTGGCAACTCTAACCAAAGTGGTTGGATCATCAAATTCATCATCTTTTACATCATCTTCATGGCTTTAGTGCCATCTTTCTTGCCTTTTTTTATTAGGAAACTCATAACCCCCTTACATCCTTTGTAACTCCACAATTTTATTAGCTTGCTCCTTTATTATATCCTTTATATCATCAAATATGGTTTTCTTGCACTCAAATTGTTGTGGTATAGCTTTTATCATAAATGACACACCATTACCTCCCTTTTCAACTACACCTTACTCTTTGGAAGATGTAGTGTTAATTCTACACAAAATGCTTAGGAGACCTCACAAAACACTCCAACATGTGTTTTGCTCAAAAATGGTGTCACACACCTTCGTGTTTACACTTTTTCAAGCCTTTTCTCAATATGTGTCTACACTCTTTCTTTTAACCACTCAAATTTTCCCTTTCAACTCTTTAAACAACTAAGCAAGCTAAATTAAGAGGAATAAACCAAACTCACAAAATAAAGTAAATAAGAAGTTAAAAAACAAAAGAAGGATGTCATAAAATATAAATTTATTGAACTAGACTTTAAAAAAATAACAAATTAAAGAGTTAAAATTGAAAACATGAAAACATAGCAAAGTTAGAGTTGAACCAGAAAATTAGCCAGTGTGACCAAATGATTTAGCTACTACCTTAATCACTTAATGTTGATACGTTTTTTCTTTTAATTTTTTTTGGTTATTTCCTTTTCTTTTTTTCTTTTTGGCATGAATTTAAAGACAAGAAAAGAGATAGACCAAGGTTTATAGATTTCAAGGGATAAAAGGTCATAAATTGCAATCAAGAAGAAAGAGAATGAAAGAAAAAAAAAAAAACTCAAATTTAGATAATCAAACTTGATTTAAGCCCTAAAGCTCTATACCAATTGAAGTGAACCCTAAAAGATGTCACTCAGAGACCCAACATGCATGAGAAATTAAACAAGAACTTGTGAAAGCTAAATTAAATTTCAATCATGCAACACCTACACCAAATGTTCAAAGGAATATGAACAAAAGGTATGGAAAAAGGATATGGATGCCACACTGTAGAAAAAAAAAAAATAGTGATGACTTAAATGTCATGAAAAGAGTTAATTCTTAATAAGTTCTTTAATTGTTAAAAGAACCAAAAACAAAAATCTTATCTTTTATTTTGCTGAAATTTATGCCTTGTTTGATTAGAATTTAATTTAAAAAAACTCAGATAAATTAATTTCAATCAAACTAATTTCAATTAGAGCAAGAACTAAGAGAAAGGAGCAGGAACTTAACTATGATGATATGTACATATACCCATTCCATGAGTACATAGATCTCATAAAATTAGTAATTGCCAGTTTATGTTTAACAATGTAGAATTTTGAGAAGTAGAAATAAATAGTGATTTTGTTTATTAAGATAATTCTTAGAAATACATACCTATGTGAGGTATTGGTATGTGGTCAATGCACATTGTTGCATGTTGGCATACTTACAAACCTACCAATGACCCAAATGTCTTTCCAACTTGACAATAATGCTTTAGTTTCCCATATTGTACTACTTTATAAATGTTTTTATCATATCTTACTTACACATACACCAACACTTTAACTTTATACCAAGTGTTATTAATTTTTTTGTATTCTTCAAGTCAATGAGTTTGAGGGACTAACATTTTAGCTCTAAAAATGGACACCCCTCTAAAGCCATTTTTCCCAAGGATCAAGAAGCATTGGCCCCTTTTATTAGTTCACCTTAACACCTAGGCAAGTGTGTTGAGCACTTTGAACAACTATAAGCATGATTATCATATTTCAAAGGTGCACGAGGTTAAGAAGGATGAGTCCAACAAGTCTAATTACAAGAGAAATAATCAATCTAATGATAGTTCGAAGAAGCACAAAAAGCCAAAAGGAAAAAGGAAAAAAAAATCTAGGTGTCATTTTTTTCAAGGAAAAAGGATGCCACAACTATGGGTGTTGTCTTCAAAAATTAAAAAAGAAAAAAAAAAGAAGTAAAAGAAGTAGACACTCTCAAAAATAGAAAATGAAAAGCTTGTCACTATGATCATAATCAATTTAATTAAAGATGACACTGATTAACAAATTGATTTAGGAGATACTTGACATGTTTGCTCTTACCTTGTATTGGAATCTAGCCGTAACCTAACTCCCTCAACAACTATGTCCATTCCCACCACAAGAGCTTGGCTTTGAGACCCATGTGGTGAATTTTGATGCCAACAAGACTACATTTTCAACATTAACAAATTTACATGCCTTTATAACTCTTCTTTTGATGCCTCTAAAAGCACCAAGTCCTATACCAAGTTTACAATATTAGTTTATTAGTTTTTGTTTGACTTTTCTTTTTTCCTTGGAAGATACTTGAGAAAACTAATTAAATTACAAGTTTACGGTTGAATCAGCCACTTTTATGCTACTATTTAGAACAAGGGTTTTTTAAATGTAACTAAATAGGTTTTAAACTAATTTTTAATTTTTTTAGTTTAACCAATCAATTTAATTTATTTTTTAAAACATTGGTTTGCATCTCTTCTATGTCACTTAGATAATTATTTGAGATTCCACTTGTTTTGTAGTCTATTTGTTCAAGGCATAATTTAGGTTTGGAATTTTCTTTTATTTATGTTTTTCCTATTTCATCGAACAAACTCTCTCTATCTCTCTCCTTGTGCTTTTCCCAACTTTAACTAGGCCATAGTAGCATCGATTCAATTATTAGATTGAAAGGTTGGTCAATGAATTATTTAGGCACTTTTGCAATCACAACAACTAAGATTGGCAATCCATGCAAGTTTTTAACTTTTAATCATCACGAAAGCCTAAAAAAAGCTAAAGTTGCTCACTTCATGATCACCATTAAACCAAGAGAAAAATGATATGGAGATGACAAGCTTAATTGTGTCAAAATAGTTACTTTTGGTACAACAAAAAATAAAATGTTTTCTTAACAACACAAATCAAATGATTTTAGATTATATAAAATTCATGAATACCACATATGAATTAAGTAGTTTCTATGCCATACTCATTTGGCAATCCTGTCCCTCTATGAGAGGGGATGCCTAGTAAGAGAGGACAATGAAGATAGCCTTTTACACTAATAAATTTACAATACGTCTTCTAATTTCCACAATAAATAGTATTTATCAAATTAGAAACCATGCTTTTCCATAAATGCTACATTTAAAATAATTAACATGGCCAATAGGTCATTGATGTTGCTATAATGGGTGTAGTAGGCAAGGCTAACTAGTATTAATGCATCAAACACTTGACAACCACCTGTGATTTGGACAATATCCCGTCCATCTTATATTATCTAAGAAGTGAAAAGAAGCTACATTTTGTGTTAATGCTATGGAAGTGAATGTCTCTCATTTTCTCTCTTAATTTATGTATAGGAATTTGATGGTTTGTCCACATCTTCAAAACCACTTTTTACAATTACATCCTCCACAATCACAACCTTGTTTGTTGATTTAGATCCAAAGCCAATCAAAACTTGCCTCCTTTTCGCCCCTAAAGCCTGTGGAATGAGAAGATATCCAAGTATTAAACATTGCATTTTACACAAAACAATAATTTGATTGTCAAATAATTTATTGCAAGATAAAAACAAAAATCCTAATATCACGATAGATTAGAATGGACTAAGAGTTGCCAAATTTTCCCAACTTAACAAATTTGCCTTTGGCATGCATCTGACATATCTCCAGATATACAAAAAAAAAAACAAAATGGTTTAAAGAATGCATCCCAACAATAAAATTTTTTGGTTGGTAACACCCATTTTTCTCTCTTCCATAGGTGTTTATTAGTAACTTACCCTTACATTTGTTTGCCATAAACGACTTTCAACTATGTTTCAGTTTTTACATCTTTTTCTTTAGACTTGTCTCTTGAATTGAGACTATCCAAAATAGCCATCTACTAGTTTGAAAAGTGCTTTGTACGAGAGATAATTATGCATGAACTATATGACTTTCTTGCATGACCATGGCTCACCTTTTATCCTCTTACATAAGTCTTTGTTACTAAAATGCATACAGATGTTTGAAGTCATTATGGACCCAAAAAAAAAATATGGGAGGTTCCCAAGCAAGATGACCCTGCGAAAAGAAAGGCCCAACAGATGCGCATGAGTCCAGAGGCTGCATAATGCATCTCATGTCCGAAGGTGAATAAATGAATGTGCAACTAGAGCTTTTGCTGAGGATAAAAGCGAATTAATTGAATTTTTCAGACAACACAGACATAGAACACCTAATAGTGATACAACATGGTGCACAGAATATGCATAATCTTCCATATGATTCTTTCCCATAAAATATCAAGGGTAAAGCCTAAGTCCTGATTGAAACAATGTAAGAATAAAACCTTAGTCATTAAAAATACTGAATCAACTGACCATAGTACTTCCTCAAACTTTTTCGTCCCATTAACTTAAAGGATTGGTGTTGCTTCTCTGCAACTTCAAATTAAAGTCTCCAACGCAGATGTGGCACTCACTGTAACCTTGAAACTTTAGCAAAAATAGAAGTAGATGAACAAATTAGGATCAAAAGCAATAGACTAAACAAGCAAGGATAAGCAGCAATTAAAAAGTTGTAATGATTAAAAACCATGAAGTTGTTTATTTGTAATGATGAAAGCCTGTATGACTTTAATTATATAAGGCTTAGTAATTAATGAATATGCAAGAGTTATTCTTGGAAAACTCCTTCTGTCCTAAGCCTTTCAGCACTGTTGCCAACACCAAAAACCTTGCATAGCCAGCATACATAAGCCAATTTTATCCTAGCAACCAACAAGTTGGTATTAGAGCTACTTCTTGTGTTCTTAAGGGATCTGCACATCACAAAAAAGAAACACCAACTTGTGAGGAGAAACAAAAGTTAGAGAGATTGACTCTAAGCTCCATCATAGATGGCTTCACTCAACTTCACTCAAGCTAGAGAAAACCATCTCTAATAGACTATGATGTTAAAGTCCTATCTCAAGGCCTTTGACTTATGGGAAGTTACAAAAAATTGCATTGTAATGGCTCCACTTCCAACAAACCCCATAGTGACATAATTAAAGAATTATAATGAGCAAACTTCTAAGCAATTGAAGGCCCTGACATGCATACATTTAGTTGTGACAGAGGTCATTTTTAATGGAATAATGACCTGTGAAATAGCTCGAGAAACTTTGAACAAGCTAAGAGAGGAGTATGTAGGATGTGAAAACATTAGATTCATGCAATTACTTAACTTAAGAAAAGAGTTTGAGTTGCTGAAAATGAAAGATGTTGAGAAAATAAAAGAATACAACGATAGAGTGATTAAGATGGTCAATATGATTATGCTCTTAGGAGGAGAACTTCCTGATGCAAGTATAGTGCAGAAGATACTTGTATGCTTGCCAGAAAGGTTTGAGTCAAAGATATTTTCTTTGGAAGATTCTAAAGACTTAACCAAAATCACTTTAGGAGAGTTGATTGCTTCATTGCAAGCACAAGAACAAAGAAGGCTGATGAGGCAGGAGGTAGTACTTGAAGATGCTCTCCCAGTCAAAGAATAACAAAAGGAAAAAAAGAATCAAGGTGGCAAATAAGCAAGCAAAGATCTTGAATGTAGCACCTTAGGTGGGAAGTAACCAACTCAATCTTATCCACATTTTAAGAAGACAAATCACCTTCCCAAGTATTACTAGTGGAGGGTAGATATTATATGCAGAAGTTGCAATGAAAAAGGGCATTAAGAGAAAGTTTGTCCACAGAAGAAAGCACTAAACAACATCAACAAGCTTAAATAACCTATAATGAGGAAAAGGAAGTAGAAGAGCACCTATTCATGGTAGACAAGGGAGTAGATCAAAAGGAATATGATATTTGGTTGGTAAATAATGGCTATACGAATCATATGTCACCAAACTTGTCACTTTTCACCAGTCTGGATAGAAGCTTTGCTTCAAGAGTCACTTTTCACCAATCTGGATAGAAGCTTTGCTTCAAGAGTCAGGATAGGTAATAGAGATTTCATACAAGTGCAAGGCAAAGGTGCAGCTGTAATACACAAACATATAGGTACTAAATTCATCACATATGTACTATATGTGCCTTAAATCAACCAAAATTTCTTGAGTATTGGACAACTATTAGAGAAAGGGTATTCATTAAAATTTAAAGATAATTCATGCTCCATTTAAGATTCATGTGGCATAAAACTTAAAATAATTCTTATGAAAAAAAGAGCTCTTAGGTGAACTTACAACATCTAAAAAGCTTTGCTACGCTTGTAGCTCTTGATGCCAAGACCCTATGGCACAAGAGATTAGGGCATGTGCATGATAAGAAAAAGGAAAAAGCAAAAAGTAAAAGATAGTGAAAAATGAAAAATATAATAATAAATAGAAAAATAATAATAATATTACTTCAAATTAATTTTATAGTTTAATGTATAATTATAATATCCTCTCACTTTGAAAGAAATAACTTATTAAATCTAAAGTTAAAAATTACTTGTAAATATAAGTCACATTATCCAACCATGAAAAGAGGCCCCTCTCCTTCTTAAATATCTTAGACCAAGCACTTAAGTGTAGTAATATCAGTCCATCAACCCTCTCTACAAAACCCAGTAGTTTGATCTAAGTGCATATCAAATAGGTTAAAGATCCATACAATATTAAATATAAAGATGATTCTAAGTGTCTTGCTAAAATCAATATTAGTTGCCCGTCAAAAAGTAGGTCAATTTGTACCATTCAACAAAAACAATTAAAGATCAACGATTAATATCAGACTTATTTTATTATAAAATCAAACCTCATTAACAATGAAAGTGGGGTAGCAAGCCAAAAAAGGCCAAAAAGGGCCAATAAAATAAAAAAAAGAAAAAACTATTCAAAGGAGAGTATTAATTGAGAGACAAGGTAGCCATTATTTTGACACCCAAAAATCCAACAAAAGATAGCATCTATGAGAGCATTCAAGGCCACCAGGAAGAGATAAAGAGAATAAATGATATCATTTGTGACAAACATTTGTGTTAGTTGTGACTTTAATCAGACCTAACTATTCTGCTGAACCTTGGCATATGCTGGTAAAAATAATCGAGTCACCTATGGCGCCTTAATCACACTTACATGATTAACGGAAATTCCAAAATTAATATACATGCATTATGGTGCTCCTTGTTGTCCCAATGTCCCTCAATTCATAATTTACAACATTTTTCCCCCCAAAACAGGAAAAAATGAGGCGATGAACTGCGCCCCCTTGCACATCTGCTGAGCTGCCTAACCTCCTGAAAAACCCGTTGTGACATGTGGCACAAAGCATTAATTTGTTAAATGTTCATAACATTCAAAAACTTTAATAGACAGAGGAAGCAAAAAAAGAAATTAAACCTAGAAGATGTGGAGAAGATGAGCGATGTTGGGGTGATTTACAAAAGACAAGAAATTGAGTTTTGAGAGGCAAGCCTACTGCATTGCCAAAACCTCGCCGCATGCCCTGTGTTCGGCTTTCCATAAGGTGGCCGGCACTCTCGCCCAGTTTCAATTTTAGTATAGATTCTTAGATCATGATGGCATCATCAGAAATGCTATTTGCTATTGTTGTTTCAGGTTCTTCAAGATCTATTTGCGTTGCTGCTTTCGTGATTCCAGAAGACCTTATCCTTGGTTAACTTGGCATATCACTTGTGTTTTCTTCTTTTAAATGTAAAAAATTTTAAAAAAATTATATATTACTATAGTATGTACACATATGTGCCTATTTATACCAAAAAAAAAATTGTATATATATATACTTAATCTTAGTTGACATATTATTTTTAAATTACGATATTTTAATATTTTTAATTATCTCTATCATTATTTTTTTATTAAAATATTGATTAGATCATAAAATAAGATTAATTTTTTTCTATTCTCATAAATCTTTTTTTTTAATAAAAACAAATATTTTAAAAATAAAAATTTAAATTTTTAATTATTATATATTTTTATCATATATTTTATATTTTTTTAAAATGTTTTGAATAATATGAAGATATCAGTATAGTAAATGACACATTGCATATATAGTTTTACCCAATGGCTTGTACACCCCTTTAACCATACCTATCTAACTCTTAATTGATTTATCTATGGACATTATGCTAGGGCTACCACAATAAAAAAGGGTTAGGGATTTTGTATTTGTGGTTGTTGATAATTTTCAAAAATGGCATACTTCATCCATGCCATAAAACTAATGATGTAAACAACTTGTATAAATTGTTCTTTAAAGAGATAATATGCTTGCATGGCATGCCTCAAAGTATTGTTTTAAATTGGGATGCAAAATTCTAGAGTTACTTCTAGAAGACTTTGTAAAGGTAAATTGGTATTACTTCTAAGACCTTGAATCATCATTAAGTACTTTAATCCTATTTTGTTTTCTTTTAACAATTGTAATCATATGAAAATAGTTTGTGTTTTTATCCCCATCACAAATCCAGCAAGCCCTAGACTTTAGGAACTAGAGTAACTCTTCTTATTTAAGGACATTAGCCAATTCCAATTGTAACTTGCTCTCTAAGAAACTAAGACCTCTTAAATAAGACTTGGCTAACATTACCTGACATCCCTTAATTCTATTTGACAAGTGTCTCCTTATTGCAATAATATTACCAAGGGTAGATTTGTTCCACTCATTAAGAGTTGGTGTAAGTTCATACAATGTAGCTAGCAAAGGAGCAAACAAATTTCAATTTTTCTTTAAATACCCAATAAACTCCCTATGTAATGATCATCCCCCAAGGAATATGAATGATCTTCAATCCTTTGCTAAAATTTTCATTAAATTTAAATATTAATGGATAATGATCATAGTTGCCCCTAGATAAATACTGTAACACTACATCTAGCTAGCAAAGACATTATTAGGCATTACACTAATCCTTGTATAGCCAACACAAAATCTTGGTATGCTGAGAATGGTTCCTGGCCCATGTAAACTTTGGGCCAAGGTAGCCCAAATCTGAAAAGGCCATTTCACTACCCCATCAAGAGAATGGTCCCCATTTACACATCCTTATGGTACTCCCTCCCTACTCTAGGAGCCATAATTTCATTAAAGTCCCCAACAATAAGCCAAGGAAGGATGATTGAGGGAAGTATGGGGCGCAATTTCTTCCATAACAATCATTTCCTCTCACCATATGGGTTAGCATATGAAGCTGTAAAAAGTCATTCCTGTTGGTTGGGTTTATACACTTGCAAGTGTATAATCATCTTTCACAAGCAAACTAAGTTGGATAACAATCATGTCCTATAAAACCTAGATACTATCATTAAAGTCATGATTATTAGCCATAATTAATTCAAAAAAAAAAAAAGACAATCTCTTTCCAAACATTGCTAGTCTTAAGACTTCATTCTTGGCTCTAGTTGCATTAGTATTATTGGCTTATGCAAATGCATAATGAGTGGAAGGGTTCTACGAAAATCCCGACTAATTATGCTTAAAAAAATTTTCCAAATTAAATAATTTATAAATAAGTTATGAAAAAGGAAGTGTATTGCCTTCCACAGCCATAAGAACCTATTCCATAGCATCATCACATTGCATGGGCTTCTCTCTTATTTAAGAAGCAAGGCCTATGTTCAAATGATATGAAGTCTCATAGTCCATTCTCACTAATATTGGAAGGCTTCGGTAATAGAGTGATGCCATGAAAGGTATATTATGTGTTCCTCCTCAGCTTATGAAAATATGAAAGACATATATATATAGGCAAGTCAATTAAAGCAAAGCATTCTTGCACTACAGTTCAAATTGTGTAAATCTTTCTCTATGTTTATTTTTTTTTTAATTATTATTAAAAAAAAATTTTTTTAAGTTATCATAATTTTAATATCATAAATTCAAGTCCTATCATTCTCACTTTCATATAATGACCATGATGTTATACTTGAAAATATTTATATTATATGTAAGATATTTAATTCAAGTTATGTCCAAACATCCCTAAAACAAAAATTTGTTAAGTTTTTGAATTACAATGTTAGGAGTCAATTCACCATATTTTAGAAGGCCACCATCATGGAATTTTCTTGTGGTTAGGAGAGTAGCAAATGGCAATAAAGTTTTGTAGAGCCTATCGGATCTTCCAAGTTGAGAAAGGTGGAGTGCCTTCGAACATTTCAACTTTTCATTCAATGGTATGGGTAGATAGACATGGTCAACAATTTGAGGCTTATTAGTTGTAGAGTTATATGTTTATACATTGTATTATTATTATTATATTAATTATATATTTTAAATTTTTTAATATATAATTACAATTAATTAAATATGCACAACTAATCACTTTCACTAATTTTCAAAATTTGCAATAATAGTGTTTAGTCACCTTTGTAATTTGAGAGCCTTTAAAATCTATATATGAAGCATGCTCATTAAAAATAAAAAGTCTACAAAATCTAAGTATCAGAATTTGGAGAAGAAAGGCATCATTAGTCGTGCAATGTTGGTAACCTCAATTCCATAATTTAATACTTTAATTGATCTAAATTTTCTAGAATTCACTTAATGGGGATACTCCAAAATGAATTAGCAATTGCATGAAGTCTAGTTGTCATGGAATTTCAACTATTAGGTATAACATATGAGTAACCACATTTAAAAATTTAGAGTGAGATTTGAGATTCAAATTTCACATTTCATATATAAATAAAATTTCAACTAATTGAATTAATTTCTAAAGAAAAACAAAACTTCTAAAGAAAAAAAAAACTTTTACTTAAATTCAATAAAAAGATTTTATTTAACCAATAATAATAAAATTTTATTTTTATTTTTTAATTCAAAAGAAGTACATCACATAAATATTAATCATCACACTTATAAATTAAGCCTAATGAATACTTATTGATATGCTCATTTCATTTTCTTTTATGAAAAATAACTCACCATCTAAATATTAATATGTTCAAGCAAAGCTCCACTGCAACCATGTATGATACTTCTCAACATAATTTGCTTGTTACTTATATATATGTTTACGTGCTAAAAAGATTTTTCATCGTGTAAGCAGGAAAAAGAGGAAAAAATTGTGCAAGTGGACACATGGACAAAGAACCAACTTGTATACTCACTAAATTAGGAAGCTAGAAAGCACTAAAAAAGTTGAAAAACTATATCTAAAGGCATGCAAAAAAAATGAACATGATCTTTTTTTTTTTTTGACTTTTTTTAAGTCTTAATTTTATTTTTGCAAATTATACCAAGTCTATTTCCTTGGACCATAGTAAGTCTAGGGCTCAAAACCCAACAAACTTGCCTTCCTAGCATGATTGAGCTGGTTACTAAGCTTACCACATGCCCTAAGCTCCCGTCAACTCAGGTTCTTAGCTTCAAACGAGCACACCTCAATAAATTCAATCAATCTTTCCATCAACACTAAAATTCCACTAACTAAGATACAAATAAAGAGGCCTAAAAAATCTCCAATAAAAAATATGTCACTCTAAGTCCTTCTTTCTTTAAATAAGGGCTCATACAAAAAAAAAAAAAAAACAAATCTCTAAATCACCCATATATTGATTTAAGTGTTAGAATGCTTATGCTAAAAAGGACATCTAACTCTAATTTTCTTGTCTTGTAGTCTTTAAATCTCAAATCTAAGCTACAAATGAACCTCCACCAATATCACAATCAATACTATTTTTTTATTTTTAATAAATGACAATATGTAAAAAAGAAAAAATCTAATCATTATCATTTAAAAGACACTCCAATAAATAAAAATTTAAATTTTTATTATTGAAGTATCAAATTTTAATTTTGGGAAAGGATTGTTAAATTTATGAAAATGAAAAAAAATATATTTTTATAGTGTATTTTATGATTTAATAAACTTCTAAATGGAAAAAAAAAAAAAAGATTCATCACTTAATTTTTTATTTTTTTATTTAGGAATAAAACTAATTATTATAACCTTGCAGCATAATGTAATGGGTGAATATATCATCCAAATTTAAGAAACTCCTAGGTTGCTCTGACTTGCATTCAAGGGGGTGTCTTCTTCACACACCCAACTTTCAATCTTGTCCAATAATTGTAAGGACTTGGTGAATAGGCAAGGGCTAGTGCAGATGGCTCATGTTTTAAGGGAGGGGAACAAAGTTGCAAATTGGTTACCTAGCTAGGCTTTTACTCAAAAGTTGGGTTTCCATATGTTGTCTCAATGCCCCGTAGATAATTTCTTCATGACAATATGATAAGAGTATCTTGGCCAAGGGGTTCTATTATGTCATTGATTTCCTTTGTACTAAACATTTTGCCTCCATTAAAACCTAAAAATAAAAATCTTTTGTAATAAAAGAAAAAAAAAACAAAAGGAGAAAAATTAATTACTATAGCAACCTTCTGCATAGTCTAATGGTTAAATAAACCATTGTAATTTATCATGTTTAAGAAGTACATTAATTAAATTATTAAATGAAAGATCCACGTATAAGATGATTTCATTTTTTCTATTTATATGATTCATTTTTTTATTTCAACCATTAATTTAAATTTTTACTTTAATCAATTTATTAATATAATATGAAAATTTTATGTTAAAAAGTCCTTATTGTAAATAATTATTTTCTTTATTTTTTATTTTTAATTGTAAATTTTTACACATAAAAAGGATTTAATTTTTTTGTTATATTTTTAAAATGTTTAATTACTTCTTATTATTTATGTGTTTTTTTTTTTTTAAAGACAATCCTTTGTTATAATTTATAATAACAATATAAAATATCAATATTTATTTATAAAGTGATAGTTAATATATATATATATATATAATTACAAAAATTTAAAAAAATATATTGGTAAAATACTTATATGGTGACATTGGTTTAATTTTAGAATTTTTTTAATATATCCTCACAATTTGTAGTATTTAATATTAATTTAATAATTTATTTATAATTTTTTTAATATTGTAATAGAATTAAGATTTCAATATATATTTAATTTTCTTCTTTACATTTTAAAATTATAAGTATGCTTAACATGTCTTATTAGTATTTTGTTTTCTCTTAACTAGATTTCACCCAAACAATTTTTCTTCAAATTTAGTGTCTTTTTAATTAAATTTCACTTGATCAATTTTTCTTCAAGGTTAGTGTTTATAATTATTTTCATTAGTGTTTATTGATTTTATTATTTTAGCTGATTTTTTATGACCTTTATGAGTTATACCATGAATTGTATAACTTGTTTTTGAAAGCCTAATTGTGGTACCTCACTTGTTTTGTTTTTCCAACAATAACTTAGTACTATTTTAACTAGCAATTGAAGGATAAGATATACATCCTTTTCTTCTTATTGTATATATAAATAACCCTTTTACCAATTCAAGTTATTAGAAATCGAAGGATAAGATATACCTCCTTTTTTTTTTTTGTTATTGTATGTATAATTAACCTTTCAACCAATTCGAGTTTGATATAGGTCTTCACTTTCATAGAGAATTGGGTATATTTCTTACTTGTTTCCAGCATGTTTTTCAATATTATGCGGTTTGCATTTTTTTTCATTTTTTATTAAGTAAATTTGATTTTGAAAAATTCAATTTAAAAATTCAAATTGATAATAAAAGAATTTACTCCTTAAAAAAAAAAGCATTTTCAATTTTATTTCTTAAAAAAGAAAAAAAATACTCATAATTTAAACTTTTTTTTTCCCTTTAGTTTTCTTAAAGAGAAAAAAAATCTTAAATTTACTTTATTAAAAGAAAAAATAGTCACAATTTAAGTGTATTTTTATTTTTTCCATTTAAATAAAAAATATAAATTTATGGATCATATAGGTCTAATTTAGTGTATATATATATATTATAATTACTAAAGTTGAGAAAAAGTACATGAAACTCTTCCATAATAATATTTGATTAGTTGTAAGAATATTTAAATATTTAATTGAAATTATATTTTTTAATTAAATTTTGATAATTTGTAATAATTAATATTAATTTAATAATAAATATGTAGTCTTTTTTAGTATTTTAATAGAATTATAATTTTAACATAGTTTACACAATTTATTTAATTATAATATAATATATATTATAATTTATTCAATTCATCTTAATAATTTTTCATATATATTTATAATCTATATAATGTAAATACTCATAATTAAAGAAAGTAATTTCCAAAAATAGAAAAAAATCCTAAATTCTTTTTTTTTTTTGTTTTTTAAGAGAGAAAAAAATATTTTTAATTTTTCAATTTTAATACTATTGAAAGTAGTTATTTATGATAAACAAAAATATTAGATAGTCAAATCATATTAGTAGTGAATTAAATATAAATAAGGATAAGGGCAACAAGAGGCATTGAACTCTTTTAAGGCAAACAAAAGATTAAGAAACAAGCAATTCCATGTTGAGTATAAATCCAAATGTCTTAAATTAGTTCCTCATTCTTTATTATATAAAGAGTTGAAAACTAACATTATCCTTATGGCCATTGTATCTTCAGTTTTCCAAAGTTTAGGCTCCTATATTTTGTGTCTATGAGTTCTCTTGTGTCATTTTACACTCGATTGGTGTGCCTACTTGTATAATTTCTTCCCCACAATAATTAATCAAGAGAAAAGTTGTAGCTAGCCATGTGTTCTTTTTGGGATTAACAACATCCAAAATATTAACATGAAATTTGGACCTTAGATCCCAAATCCTTTTGCGCAATAATAGGTCATATAAGTCATATTGCTTATGATATTAGCAATAAAGTAAACCAAGTTATGCTTATCCTTCACTTATATATATTAATTTTTACCTTTTTTTAATTTAAAAATTAGATTATGAACTTTAAAAATCAATAAATTTAATTTTGATTAAGTGAAGGTTAACTTGAAGATATATTTCTTATAAAAGACTATACATAAGCACATGCACAAGCGTGCACACACACACTCACACACATATAAATCCTCAAGTTAGAAGTGGTATCAATAATCATTAATCTTATCTCTTGATCAGTTTTTTCTAGGCTTTAGGATTTTATGTATACTTTCTTATGAAATTTTGTTTTCCTAGCAGATGATATTATTAGTCACAGCACTTAGAAATAACCCAAAAATTTTTTGAGTAAATCCTCGTACATATAGACATCATTGTAATCAAATACTACTTCTTAAAAGAAAATACTTAATATTGTACATATTTAACAAGCCAAATTCTAAAGGTACTTTGATAAACTTATTTTTATATACAATTTCATATCTTTAAATTAGTGATTTCTGTAATAACAATATCTCTATAAGCATGATTATTCACTAAATATTGTAAAATTTTCTTTATGGGGTAATATAGAACTCAATGGTGGAAATACAAGAAAAATAATCAAAGATCTCATAAAAGACCAAAAGAATTATGTACATGCCATTCAAAAGGAGAATCAATGCAATGTTGCACCTCCATAACGCATGCATTAAGAGAATATTGCAAATCTACGCACCATGTATTAAAAAGAAAAAAATTATTTTGATTTGACATGTTGGACTATTATAGACATAACTTCTTATCTATAATTTAGATTGATGATATTCTTATGATAAATTAAAGATATGAGTTAGATATGCAATTTATATTTTGAAAGCAAAGCATAAATCCTTTGATATCTTAGAGCAAATTCTGCTACAAGTTATAGATATATAGCAAGTGGCATGTGGAGATGACAAAATTCATCTAGTCTTGCTGAAATTTGGGAGAATTTACTTTTAAATTTCATGCAACATTTAATCATCCAAATATTAAATTTTCAATTTGAAAAATATAAATAGAGCCAAAAAGGGAATAAAAGAAAAAAAAATAATGGAGAAAGAAAGAGTAGAGACTTGAGGGATTAAAGAGTATGCCAAATTTATTACTAAGGAGACCAAGGAAAATAACAATTTGATTGTCTTATCCTCCACATATATTGTGGACTTTATTTTCTTTTACTAAAATACATGTTAGTGTGTACTGAGTAGCTTTTTAGGGGCAAGTATGATCAACTAAAAGAAAAAAATAGTAACTGATGTGTTGCATTTTAGACCAATCTTCCTTTTGGAAAATAGTACAATATTCACGGTTAAGTAAGAATATTTTCTTTTATTTTGTAAGGATCATTGCTAGTCAAAAGAAAGAGGTTGAGATTTATAAAATAAGATAAAGTAATAGAGAGAGAACTTAACTTTCCTTCAAATCATGATGTCTTAAAAGGAAAATAATTATGTGATGTGATTTTTATCCCTATCTCATATGTGGATAACATTAATGTGACATTATTTACAATAAAATAATACATATATTTTTTTAAAATTTCAATTATTTTGATAAAAATTATATAATATATACAAATATTAACAAAATATACAAGAAAAATAAAAATGTGTATGAAGAGTGAGAAAAAAGTATAATAAATATTAATAATATTGCACTTTTAACCAATTTTTATATATATTTTATTTACTTACTTATAATATATATATATATTAAATTATCAACAACCACAAATACAAAATCCCTAACCCTTTTTTATTGTGGTAGCCTTAGCATAATGTCCATAGATAAATCAATTAAGATTTAGCTAGGTATGGTTAAAGGGGTGTACAAGTCCTAAATAAACTTTATGGAAATAATTTTTATGTGCAAATGATCAAAAGGTCTCCAAAATGCCAAAATATAAGAGAATATAGTCAAAAATAAAACTTAAGTAGATCTAACAACTCTCATATACTCAATATAATTCTTATATGACTTAGTTGGCAATTCTTTAGTCATAAGATTAGCAACCATGAGCCGAGTACTAACATGCTTTATTATAATTTCTTACTCTTTAACATGATCTTTGACAACTAAAAACTTTGTATTGATATGTTTGTTTTGGCTTCCACTTTTATTATTTTTTGAAAATAACATTGTAGCTAAATTATTACTATATATCTTCAATGGTTTAGAAATAAAATCCATAATTTTCACTCCTATGATAAAATTCCTTAGTCATAAAGTCTATGTTGTAGTCTTATGACACGTAATGAATTTTGCTGCCATAGTAAAAGAAGTAATAACAATCTGCTTGATGCTTCTCCAAGATACAACACCTTCAATAAATATAAAAATGTATTCAATTGTAGACTTTTTGTTGTCTACACAACTAGTGAAATCAATATCTAAATAATCAACCACCATTAAATATTTGATGTGTTTGTATGTTAGCTTGTAATTCTTGGTTTCTTGTAGCTAACTCATAACCTTTTTGGCAACTTTCAAGTGTTCTTGCTCAAAATTATTTTTGTACCTCCCCAACATTCTTATTACAAATGTAATGTTAGGTTTAATGTAAACTTGTACATATATAAGGTTACCAATTGTTGATCCATATGATATGCACTTCATTTCATATTTCTCTAAGTAATTCTGAGGACATTGTGCAAGACTGAATTTATTCCTTTTGACTATAGGTACTACAGTGGAAGAACAATTTTTCATCCTAAATCTCTTTAAAACCTTTTTAATGTAGGCCTTTTAAGATAGTCTTAAAAGTCATTAGGATCTATCTCTATGAATTTTTATGCCAATGACATAATGATAATGCCATAATTGTGCATCATCTATGTTTGATTTTTGTAATTTATGCTTGTTAAATTGGTCGTTTGATATGTTTAATGAGTGTTTTGTAGGTAAGTGATTTTAGAAGTAACTTTTGAAGATTATGACATGAATTAGAGGACAAAAAGGCTAAGGAGTCAAAGGAAACTAATTTGTAAGACATCCTAATCAAGTTCTTGTTGTCAACCATTTGAATGCCTTTAAAAAAATATAGGAGTTGATGTTGGATTGATGTGACTCTTAAACTGACGGAAAGCTTAGACATGGGGCTACAACTTTTGAGTTTATAGCTTGGTCTAATTCAATCATTTTCAAGGCAGAAACTTCATTGCAAGTTGACTTTGTTGGAATTACGAGATTTAAAATGTGATTTTATTGAGATCATTAGGCATGATTTATGGAGAAAGATCAGCAACTAGGATCTATCTCTATGAATTTTTATGCCAATGACGTAATGATAATGTGATAATTGTGCATCATCTATGCTTGATTTTTATAATTTATGCTTGTTAAATTGGTCATTTGATATGTTTAATGAGTGTTTTGTAGGTAAGTGATTTTAGAAGTAACTTTTGAAGATTATGACATGAATTGGAGGACAAAAAGGCTAAGGAGTCAAAGGAAACTGATTTGTAAGACATCCTAATCAAGTTCTTGTTGTCAACCATTTCAATGCCTTTAAAAAACTATAGGAGTTGATGTTGGATTGATGTGACTCTTAAACTGACGGAAAGCTTAGACATGGGGCTACAACTTTTGAGTTTATAGCTTGGTCTAATTCAATCATTTTCAAGGCAGAAACTTCATTGCAAGTTGACTTTTTTGGAATTACAAGATTTAAAATGTGATTTTATTGGGATCATTAGGCATGATTTGTGGAGAAAGATCAGCAACTAAAATTGTACAGCTATTTTAGGGATTTAAGGAAACTTATCAAGGAAATAAAGCACTAAAATTAAGGGGACAGATAAGGAAAGAAGAACCTAAAACAGAAGCATATAGCTAGTTTGCAGAAGTTTTAATTGCTACGGAAAATTAGGGACATGTGTTTACTAGACGGATGGTAGCTAAGACTATGGGAGAAAAAAGATTACATGATAAGAGGTGATATTTTACTACAAAAAGGGAGCAAGCTGTTATTCAAAAGAAAGAAAAAAAAAAACAACAGAGAGAGGGGCAAATTTGAGGGGCTGAAAGGTGTGAAATTAGGTTGGAAAAAGACAAATGTTCTTTTGGAATTAATTTTTCTACCATGTTTGGTACTTGCTTTGTTTTGCCATGCTATTTATGAACTAAATTCATAGTTAGAAATTTGATGTAAGCTACACAAATTTCCTTGTCTTATGCTTGAGTTCTAAATCAGTTCAATATTTTAATTTCATTCATTATGCTTAATTCTATATCAAGTTCATATCATCTATTATCTATATAGAATATGAACTTAGTAGGTTATATGAGGCACAACTAAGGAAGACACCATATTCACATGTTTTGTGTGCTCTCTTAAATGAATTAATTCTTTTTAATGCAAACATCATGCTAAGATAAAATTTTGGTTCTTATCGTTCTCATGGGTTAATGAGTTTTTTAGTCATTAAATGAGTTAGACACGAAGGTAGTTTAATGATTAGGAATACTTGATTATAGTTGGATGCCAATGGAGTGATCATACCAAGGGCAAACGAACCTTAAAATTGAATCGATAATTGTTGAAGACATAAAATTGATCTGTATGCTGAAATCAAATTCCTAGTGTTTATCTCCTTGTGTTTAGTTACAATCTTCTGCTATAGCTTCAATTTATTTTACAAGTTGCTAGTCTCTTTTGAATAGTTTAGACTATTAAGTTCTTTATCATAACTCCTAAGTTTTTGTGGTTTTTTATTTTTTGGTACCCATTCAACTATTGTCATACATATGACATAACTTATTTGTTGCAAAGTTAGATGATTTGAATAAATTAGACAAATCCTGGTGGAATTGACCCTTGCATTTGTGAACTATACTACTATTGATTTGTTCACTTATGATGTACACCCTTTTGTTGATCATATAAGAAATCTCATTTATACCCTTTCATTTCAAAGTTTTAGATATAAATTCTTTTATTTTATGTAGCAATCTCAAATCATTGCATGTAGGCAAAATATCATCGACATATGGGATTAAAATAATGTACTTGTTCCCATTAACCTTAAGATATAAATACTAATTCACAATATTTTTTGTAAAGTTATATCAGACTATGATATTATGAAATTTTATATATTATTGTCAGGAGGTTTACTTGATCTCATATATGAATTTTTTAAGTTTACATACCAGGTGGCTCTCTTTATTAGTAGTGAAACCTTAAGGTTGACTCATGTATACCTCTTTTTCAAGATCCCCATTCAAGAAAAGTAGTTTTCACATTCATTTGATGTAGCTTCAAATCAAAATTAGTTATAAAGTCATGATAACTCTGAATGAATCCTTCTTTGAAACTAAAGAGAGGTTTCATGGTAGTCAATGTCTTCCTTCAAAGTGAAACCTTTATCCACAAGTCTAGTCTTGTATCTCTCAACATTACTAAAATAGTCCCTTTTGGTTTTATAAACTTATATGTAGTTAATAGTTGCAGCTCTTGCTAGAAATTCAACAAGTTCCTAAACTTAATTGTTACCAATAGATTTCATTTCTTTATTCATGACATTATACTACAATTTAGACTTTTTACTTTGCATGGCTTGTGAAAATGTGCAAGGATCATCTTTATAATTAACATCAATCTCTTGTAAGTATACAAGATAGTCATTAAGAATTATAAGTCTCTTTAGTCTTAAGGATCTCTTAAGCCCATTATTTTATGGGTTTTTATTATGTGATTTAGGAATTACAAATAAGTTAATTGCTAGTACTCTTATGCTAGAACTTACATCCATAAAATAGAATACAATTTTAGAAATAAAGAATACATTTTTTTAATACCTTTATCCTACCTAATTCTCAAATTCTTCTTTAAAAAGTGAAATAGAATTTAGAAAATATGGAACACATGCACTAAAAGGACTTTTTTGTCTACCTTTAACAAAGAAATTACCTATTTTGCCCTTATGCACACCATTTCACCAAAATAGGATATGTAATTCACATTTACAATGTGTCAATTTTTACATGGCTAAGTGGTTTTTCTATTCTCAATAAATAGTTTAAGAAAAAATCAACTTACAATGCACCTTTTGAATGCAATATAATGAATTTATGTAATAATGGGCTCTCCTTATTTTTCATATTTATGGTATTAACCTTATTTGATTATCATATCATAACATTTAATTGCCAAGGACTCAAAAGCCTCTATTAATTCAAAAGCTTCCCCCATTCTTGACAACTTCACCCGAGAGAGAGAGAGAGAGAGAGAGAGAGAGTGAGAGAGAGCATAAGGTAGGGAAGAGCTCTTTGATAAATCCATAGTTTTAGTTATCATTTGAAATTCCATTGGATTCCAACAAAAATTATATAGTGAAATATTGAGCCTTTCTGGGTGGAATATTTCTCTAATTTCCTCTTGATATTTAAGCTTTATCTTTTCTAGTTCTCTTCTCAAATCTTTATTATCCTCCTCAGACAAAGTGGAAATATTACTAAGATTACTATAGGTAACACTATTATTGCTCATGTTCATTAATTTACCCTTGTTATCTGATGTTGCACCCATCTCTATTTCTTTCAGAAAAACAATAGAGGCTTTTTTCAACCCTTGCTTATCAAACTGTATAGTTGCAAATTCCATAAAGAAACATGAATGGATAGATAGCTTTTTACCATTTAACTCACTAGATGCTATAGAAACATGGGACATTCTTGGAAACATAAACTTCAGTCATTGTCAGATGTTGTTTGGAATCCTTAGCATGAGATATCATCTCATCAAGTTTAGTAACACTAAGGCATTCATCCATCACAGGCATTGATCCTCCATGAGAGCCAAAATAATGGCAACATGAAGACCATGGATGATTGATAGCTTGACAATGATTTTTGGGAAACCCACTTCCTTCTCTCCATT
The DNA here is from genome assembly GCA_037832385.1 of Rhizophora apiculata. Taxonomy (NCBI): domain Eukaryota; kingdom Viridiplantae; phylum Streptophyta; class Magnoliopsida; order Malpighiales; family Rhizophoraceae; genus Rhizophora; species Rhizophora apiculata. The sequence continues at coordinate 7,058,320 of CM075425.1, forward strand.
TTCCAACAAATAACAATCCTTATAGTGGTGCCTAAGGGCATCTTTTCTATTTGGAGGAATGTGCTCACTATAAAAATCCTCATGTCGGTGCCATGAACTTAAAGGTGCCTATTAATACATACAGAGTCACATAATAGGCCAACATCAAACTAAGGAACGAAAGATGAAAATTTTGTCATGTTTAAGGAAACCCTAATTAAAACCATCAAACTATGAACAATCCTAGTCATCCAAGAATCCTAGTAGGGGTACTAACACACTAAAACTCCATTCTATCATAGGAAAAGTTATAACAAGGAATAGAGAAGAAAAATACTAATTACACTTTTAGCATATACTTGCTCCATAACAATTACTAAACCAAGATCACCAATTTTAACCTTTGTGTGGTTTCTATTAATAAATATATTGTCACACTTTAAATCCTTGTGCATAATTAGTGGGTTGTAACTATAGTGGTAGTTGACAAATTCAACTGTCGCGTCGGTCAAATTAAGTTTTAGGGTAGCCTAAAAGCTTGTAATTAGTGGCAAGATCTTAGTCATCTCCCAATGAACCAATCTATTTTTTGATTATATAATATGAGACTAACTCCAGTAATTCTTGAACCTTGATGACCTATCCTTGATTCCTAAGGATATAAGGATGTATATCTAGTTGGTTAGCCCTAGTTCTAGACAAGATCTCACACTAGACGACTTTGCACTCCCTAAAATCTATAAACGATCTTCTAGATTTGACTAACCATCACTCACGAAAAACTTACTATCATGTAATTATCATGCAATCTAACTAGCCTAAGCACCGGAGTTTTCTAACCTAAGTAGCAAATCTGCCCCTCAATCTCATCCTAAGCATGACTCAAGTCTTCAATCGGTAGCTTTCAAGACACTCCTCAACTCACCCAAAACCAATTGGTATTATCATCTAAGAAATCTCATTAAGTAACCGAATGAGAATAAGGCTAGAATGAGAAAACCTGAATGCATTCAATCAACGATAAAACATGATCTCTAGGTACATGAGTTCAAGAACCCTAGAGTTGAAATGATTTACACAATCATGGAACAAAGGAAAAGAAATGCAAAAATGAGAAGAATGAGTTGTTTTCGTATGTCCTTCTCCCCCCTCTTTATCTATGTTTGTTCACCCTTCTTTATCTTCCTTATACTTAAAGCTCCCTTGGACGTTCATGCTTGCCTTTTCATCTTTCTTGCACTTCAATGCTCCTTTGGCTGTTCATGCTTGCCACTTCATCTTCCTTGCACTTCAATGCTCCTTTGATCGTTCTTGCTTGCCTTTTCATCTTTCTACCTTCTAGAATTGATTATTCCTTAACTTGGATATTAATCCCAAGTGGTTTGGACATGATTCTAGGCCTTAAATTCAGATGGTGGAGTATCATGGCCCAAAACATACAAATTAGTCCAGTTTCTAGCTCTATGGAGGCTCACTAAACTTCACCTGTGCTTTACTCCATTTAGATGACCTTATCTTTTTCTGTTTCCTTCACTAGAGTTGTAGCTCTTTGAGTTAGCTTTCCAAGGACTTAAATTTGGCAGCTAAACTCCTTCCCATTTAAGAGATATGGCAAAAAAATTAAACAAGTGTCCTGCTGATTTGCTCTGTCCAACGCCCCTCTCATGATCAGAGTTCAATATTTTGCCTTGTCCAATTGGCTTAGAATTTGCACATAGTTTCTTGGTGGAAGTCATAGCTCAGTCTCTTAGCTATCCATAAGAAATAATCAAAGTGCCTAAATTGCGCAAAAACTAAATTTTGCCAAATTTTTTTGATAATTAGGCATATGGACAACTAAGTGAGAAGCCAATCAAATTACATCATCTAAATTATCAAACATGCATAAAATATTAAGTATGAGGCAAAATATTATGCAAAACTTGGTTGTTATTAGTAGTTTAACACCATTAAAATCTATCTTGCCCAGCTTTTTCACAGCCTCTATGTTCACCTTCTTATGTTTCTTCCAATATCTACATAAAAAATTAAAGAAACTAAATACCTAGCTTATTTTGTCATGAAACTGAATAAATCCTCAATTAAAATTGAGCATAGACTTTGAACTTATTGTGTCAAGCAAGGTGAACAACTCATTATATTGATAGTCTTTTTTTTATGATTAATCCATGAACCTTAAAATCTTATAATATTGCTATACTTCAAAGATTTTATAAGGTGGACTTTAGAGTAAAGCCTCTCTAAGTCTCTAGGTGAGTGCAACACCTCATCAACTTAAATGTAGTTCCATGCCATTTTAATACCATTAACTTAATCAAATGCCTTATAGTTAATTGATCATAAAATAAAGAAGCCCACTTGATTGCATAAGAAAAAACATTGAATAAAAAAAATTAAAGCATTATACAAATGATAATATTGCTCCATTAGTCCAGTGGTTACATATTTTTTAAGTTTAGTTTACTATGTTGGTAAACACAAAGCATGTATTATAAATTAATTTATTTTTAAAAACTAATTATCATATTTTCAGACTTGGTCAACTAGTCATTTTATACTCAATGGGCTAATCATTTTATGACTCTTGAACTAGTGATTATATGATTATTAGACTAGTCATTATGTGTTTGTGACTAACTATTATTAATGATAATAATGTTAACCATTTATTACTATTAAAATTTATGTTAAATGTTATTACTACACTATATGAGTTATTAAGTCATGAGTAATATATATTAGTCTCTTCTTATTATTCTTAAAAAAAAAAAATCAGATGATGGATTTTATTCCTAACAATTCATTACTTATTGTTAGGTTAATCAAAAGATTTTGTTATTTCTATTGTGTCACTATTTGAGATGCACATTAGTGGGAAGGTTTGTCATAGCATAAGAGAATAAGTATTATAACCAGTTGTATTAGGACAATTCGTGATGAATCGCCACAAAAGTTAATGGATGAATACTTGTCATGTGGTGAGCCTAGTTATGTAAAATATTTGAAATCATCTCAAGTACGACTTGTTGTCATAAAATTTGATGCAACTTATATAATACTTTAAACTGGTATGTGTTTTATGTTATGTAAACAAAAGTTTTTAAGCAACTCAAGTAAAGATGCTTAATTATTACATGACAAACAAAATATCAATTATTTTGGTCATCTTCATATTATTGGCATTTCACTCATTTATTGATATCATGAAAGGTTGGTGAGCATTACACTTTTTGACTAGATAAATCATAACAATATAGTTGCATCTTTGTTATTAATTTTTCTTGCAAAAGGATAATCATGCTTGTTTGTTCTCATAATTTTTCCTAGAACCATGTATAAGGGATTGTATTGATGACACATTTGGATATGCAAAATGCAATTGTGTGAAATAGCCGTTACTTGTAAGGCAGCAAATTAAGGTTGCTGGAAAGGGTGCACTTATATACCTTCATGGGGCATTGGTTTGGACCATAAGCTTTATGCTTACACCTCATTATAATATTTTATGGTGAATTTATGTTATATTGGAAGAATATAATGATGTTAACTGAATCTTTGATTTAAATGAGATGTGTTCACCTTTAAAGATGAAGTAATGGCTTAAAAGCCTAATAAACAAACAATTATTACTTAATATACATTAGATCTAAGTTTATAGTTTTAAATATGGCAAATGTAAAGACAAATTGGCTAACAAATTTTTTAATAGATATTTTATCATGGGTGAAACTAACACTATAAGTAGTAATGTATTGTGATAACCAAGCTTGTATTACTCATGTCAAGAGGAAATCATATAATTTAAAAAATAAATATGTTTGCTTAACTGATGAATTAATAAAGCAAATTGCTTAATGATAAAGTGATCACTTAATCTTGTATGGTTAGAGATGAATTGAAATGATCCTTTAACTAAATCATTAAGCCAAAAATTAGTGCAAATTACATTAAGGGAAATGAGACTAATACCTATATAAAATGGTCAAGAGGGATGGAAATCTAACCTATATGATAGGAGATCCCTTCAAATAGGTCTATATGAATAATAACATGTCACTAATTGAACTTGGATGCACTATCAAAATTATAATTCTATTCCTATGGTATATATAATGTAATAATTCTAATGTTGAAGTTCAAGTTATACTCTTAATGAATTTTATAACACTTATGGGTGGTGTGTTATTGAAATGCACACTTAATAGATTTAACCATATGAAAGTAAAGTGAGGTCATTCCTATAAGATCCTAAGTAAGACCTTTAGAGCTCTCATAAAAATAAATTAGGCAAGTGCATGGCCTAATACTATCCAACTACGTTAAATAATATGATTTTAGAAAATATAACATATAGGCAAATTCATTGATATTCATAAAGAAATTATAGTTCATAGAAATTTTTATTTCACCATGCTTTTAAGTATTAATGTTTGTACATCATAATCTTTGGTTCATAACCCAAAAGACATCAAAGATGATGTGTGATATTTTCATTGATTAACTCGGCAAAATTAGTTTTTAAAAAAATCATTGAATTGTTTTAAATTAATATAATTTGAAAGGCTAATGACTATGCTTTTAGACTTGGTCAACTAGCTATTTTATAAATGTTGGGCTAATCATTTTATGACCATTGGACTAATCATTATATGACCGTTAAACTAGTCATTATGAATTATAATAATGCTAACTATTTATTACCATTGAAATAAATGTTAAACATTATTACACATTCTAAATTATTAAGTTATGACTAATATAAATTAGTCTCTTTCTTTTATTCTAAAAGAAAGAAAAAAAAATGATAAGCATTATTCACAATAATTTATTACTTACTATTAGGTTAATCAAAGGATTAAAGTGTTTCTTTTACCTAATTATTTAAAACGCACATTAATGGGAAGGTCAATTATATCCTAGAAAGATACCCATTATAACCTACTGTACTAGAACAATTTGTCTATTAGGATGGAAACTATCATTAAGGATAGTGTCTAGCACACTTTAGACATAATATCCTTTTTAGCTAATTTACTTTTGTTGCAAATTTATATTATTTGATTAATTATTTTTCCAATAACACAACCCAACATAAAGACAATACCATTAATGATTACATGAAGATTAGAATTACAATGCATAAAAACACAAAGCTAATTGTTTGAGACAAAATAAGAAAAAGGATACACTATTTTCAAAGTGTCTTTACTAAGAACCTCTAATCATAAATTGTTAAACATTATCTGCAAATAATACAAGTACAAGTTAAGAAAAAGAAAGGAAAATTCAAAAAAAAATATTACTAAAAATCAATATTAGTTGAAGCTTATCTAGATGTATCAACAAGTTAGATCAACCTCCATAACATCTAAATTAAGAGGTTCAAAAAGTAAACTATTTTCTCTCATATTTTCCATACTATTGTATCCCAATATCATCTACACACCTCAATATTAAAAAAAAAAAAAAAATAAATTGAAAAAAAAGAAATTTGAATTATATGTAATAATTATAACAAAATTAGGTAATTCAAAAATTTTAAATCAAAATTATAAACTTAAATTAACCATAAATTTTTTTTAAAAAAAAAAAGAAAAAAACAAAGACATAATTTGAAAACATAAAAATTAAGTTAAATTTCTTTGTATTTAAAGAAATTAAAAAAAATAAGAAAAGTAAGTTTGAAACAAAATATTGAATTAAAATATAATATTAATTTAGGTTTATAAAATAGAAATTAAATTGTTTTCAAGGAAAAGCAAAGCTCCTTCTTTGACTTCTCTACTTGAGAGAAAGAAAAGTGAAAGATACAAAACCATAGATTCTTATAAGTGTAGTGTTAATCATCTTCTAAATTAAACTATTTTTGCTCTCTTTCATAAAATGAGAAAAACTTCTATTTATACGTATCTTTTTATTACAAGTTTATTAATAATACATTGGTTTTGTTAAATTTATAATAGATGGTTTCATGGGAAACCAACATTTGGTGTGGATTAAAATACCATTTACCTTTTGGTATTTGGTTAAAAGATAAAGGATTCCTTAATACGAGTAATAGAAAAAATAAAAAAATTTTAAAAAATAATATTTAGTTAAAAGATATTTTTTTATTAATAATAATAATACTAATTCTAATTAAAGGATAAAAGGGTTTTATACTTCTTTTATGAAAAAGAATATCGTACCTTCGATCAAATATATTTGTATAATATAAGATTTAGTTGTACATGCTTTCGTAGAAAAGACTAGGGATGGAGCCTGTCATTTAGTTGACGAGAGCTTGGGGCACGCGGTCCGCTTAGTAATGAGACTGATCATGATAAGAAAGCGAGTTTATTGGGCTCTGAGCCTCTAGACTTGTTTTAGGCCTATCCTTATCGAGATTATTAGCAATTTCATTTTTTAAATTCTTAGTCCAATAGGATTCCTTCTACTTATTTAGTAATCAGGACGTGGCTATTTAACAAAAATCCTATGCCTCTAGGTGGGTGCATCAAATTAACTTCAAGCTCTACAGACAATGTACCATTAATTTCTCGTTACATTAATTTAAAATTTCACTTCAACTTAGAAAGTGAGGTTTGAATTTTTAAATTTAACAAAATAAGATAATTTTTGTGAATTTTAGTTTTTTTATAAATAATTTTTCATAATGGTCTAAGGAAGTATGTGTAAAAATTAAACTAAACATTAAAAAAAGTCAAAAAAAAATTCCTGTTCATCTCTTTTGCATGTCTTTTATATATAAATTTTCAACTTTCTTGATGCTTTCCAGCTTTTAGATTTAGTGAGCATACAAGTTGGTCCTTCGTCCATGTGCCCACTTGCGCAATTTTTTCCACTTTTTCCTGCTTAAACAATAAAAAAGTTTTTGAACACAAGTAACAAGTACATTATATTAATGATTTTATATATAATTGTACTGAAATATCATTTAATTATTTTAATATTTAAATAATTAATTTTTTTATAATAAATATTAAAAAAATATATTAATTAATTATTTTAATTTTAATTTATAAATATTATTATTATTTTTTAATATATATTTTTTGGGTTAATTTTGATTCAATAATTTTTTTATGTATTTAAAGAAATTAGGTGAAAACATTTATTTTGAAAAATCACTTGAGTTGGTTGGGAGGAGTTTTTGTTATAAATGGAATTTGAAAGTCAAATCTCATCTTCTCATTTGCGACTTCAAATTCGCGTCTCCCGTTAGGCGGATACTAGAAAAATTAGATCAATTGAAGTATCAAATTGTGGAATCCAGGATATCACAATCACACGGCTGATGACGCCTCTTTTGTCCATATTGTGAGACTTTGACTTCACATGGACTTGTTTTTTTTTTAGGTGTAAACAGACATCATATACAGACTTTGAAAACTCTCAAATTAAAAAGATGACTTTTCTAACCACAAGACAATTCACCGACGGTGGCCTTTTCTAACGGGGCGAATTGACTCCTAAACCATTGTAATTCAAAAATCTTTTAATAATAATTTAAAAAAAGAAAAGAGAGATTTATATACTGACGTGTTGACTGGTTCATAGACGACTTCATGCATTTTGAATTGTAGTGAGAGAATACTTCTCTTCAGTTGACTTGCTTAATATATGTCTCTTCTATATTGTAATTAGCTGAGGAGGAACACACAATATACCTTTCATGGCTTCTCTTATCATATTCTCTCTCGTTCTCTGCTCATTTTCAATAGCCGCAGAAGCTCAACAAAGGCAATTCAACATTAGCCTAGGTTCTTCTCTAAATCCCAACACCAAAAACTCTTCATGGGTGTCACCTTCTGGTCTCTATGCCTTTGGATTTTCACCCTCAAGGGCAATGGCTATGCTGACTTGGCGTCTTCAGAGTTGGTTTCTTGCAAGTCAAAGGAATTCCCCAAAAAACGGTAGTGTGGACTGCCAGGCGAGATGACCGCCGGTTTCTAGTGACGACCTTGCTCTTCATGCAGTCGATTCAAAGGCCTCGTCTTGCGATCAGCTCAAGGCCAGAATACTAACTGAAATTGCGAGAAAGCAGCATTCAGGAGCTTTCGCAATCAAGCCTTACCTGGGCAATGGCAGCATTCCAGTTTCCGATTCGGGCAATCTTTGATCAAGAAAAATCTCAATAAAGAAATCTTCTATCATCATTTTATGCTAGCAAAGCAAATCATTCGCAGATGCATTTACACGCTTATAAAATCATTGACAGCTGCAATGTCCCGTGAGCAATCGTTGAGATCACTTTTCCCAGGTCAACAGATCTCCAGAAAGACAGGAACTTAATCGACGGACCAAACAGTTGGTATATTACTGATTTACTGTTTACCGCGAGAAAAGACCAAATTTCGCCGAGAGATTAGAGATTGCTCGCAATGTAGCACGTGGGATTCTATACTTGCACGAAGAGTGTGAGTCGCAAATCATCCATTGCGATATAAAACCTCAGAACATACTGATGGATGACGATAGGCGACCGAAAATATCAGATTTTGGATTGGCAAAGCTGATGAGGCCAGACCAAACCAAAACTTTCACGGCTATTAGGGGAACAAGAGGGTATGTAGCACCAGAATGGCATCGCAACCTTCCGGTGACTGTTAAAGCAGATGTTTATAGCTTTGGAGTTGTGTTGTTGGAGATCATATGTTGCCGTAGGAATGTTGATCATAGTCTCCCTGAAACAGAAGCCATTCTTGAAGAATGGGTTTACGACTGTTTGGAAGCTGGGGAATTCGAAAAGCTAGTGGGTGAAGAAGAAGAAATAGATAGGAGACAATTAAGCGGGATGGTCAAAATTGGAATTTGGTGCATTCTCAATGAGCCATCTTTGCGCCCTTCGATGAAGAAGGTTCTGTTGATGTTGGAAGGGACGGTGGACGTCCCAGCACCTCCCACTTCTTTTCTTAGTGCCATATAGTCTTCGTTTGCTTCTGGTGGAATATATATTTTGTCGTCAATCTCAGATTGCATTTGATCTTATAAGAACATTATATTAAAATTTAAATTTTAAAATAGGTAAATAATTATTCTGATTTTATTATATATCAAATATTTTGATAATTCATATATCTTAATAAAATATAATATATTTTTTTTTCTTTAAGTTTAATTATTTATACAACACTTAAATATATACAAGAAAAAAATTTATTTCATATAATTTAAAAATAATTATATTAATTTAATTTAATATATAAAATTTATATAAAAAAAATTTATTATAAAAAAAGTGATAAAATTATTTAAATTTTCATTTTAATTAGAGTTGAAATTCAAATTCTTATAAAAAAAACAATTGATGAGGTTAGATTTCCAAGCCTACCATGTTTTGTTTTGAGACGGTGAACTTGTAAATGGGCGCCCTGATCCAATTTGGACCCAACAAAAAAAATTGTATATTCTTAAAAAATTCATTTTCACCCTTTTATTCTAGAGCAGATGGAAGGCAGAAGCTAAACCAATGGGTCAAGGGTCAAGATAAAATTAATTGACACATTATAGAATTTCGGGTACACAATTAGGCGATCAATTGCCTCGAGATTTGGAAAATGTCTTTGCACTGTCAAAAGCCCTCAGGTGGGTTGTGCCAGGTTGCAGTGATCAAAGTAGGCCGAAGATCTGATGGGGTGGGGCTTAACACGGAAAATGTAATAGCTGATCATAGAATAAGGCCCAAAGGATCAATAGATGTTTTCTCTTAGGATTTGTACTGATGTAGCTTTAAATGTTATGGGCCAAATGACTCAATTTAGCTCAAGCATCTCTTCGTTACCAAACTCTCCCAACATATTGGTGGTTAAGTATTGAAACTTCTTAGAATTCAGCCGTAGGTCTTACTTCTCAAATAAGAGAGACGCTCACTTTCAAAGGCTTACCCAAGAGAAAATACTTTATAGTCTATTTATTTCTTACTATAAGAATCCTTTCTTATTAAACAATTAGAAAAAAAAAAGAAATTCACTTTTAAGGTCTTACCATTGCCCACATGATCAATGTTTTTGTACCGCATGTTTTATCTAAAAAATGAAAATGATGCGTACCATTTTAATGAGATTTTCTTTTGATTTTTCACTTTTCTATTTTGTATAATTTGCTAGAAACAGATGCTGAAGGCATCATGGGAGCTGTAGAAGAGTACACGAGGGTCCAACACGATTTTAGATAGTTTTGAGAAAGAGTCCCGTTAGTGGAATCAATTATAATTAACGGACGGATATAGTGGTGGGCCATGTAAGTAACATCATCGTGATATTATTTATAATAAAATAATAATTTTTTAAAAATTATTTTTATTAAAAATTATATTAAAATTATTAAAATATTTAAGTATATAAACAAAATATATATAAAAAGTGATTGAATATAATACCATGAACACTTATTATATATTTTTTCTTTTTTTTTATACACATTTTGTTATATTTTTTATATATTTTGCTAGTTTTTATACATATTATATAATTTTTTATAAAAATAATTTAAAATTTTTAAAAATACATATTACAAGTAGGTGAATAAATTATGTATAAAAATTAATTAAAAAAACACTTGTTATATTTTTTTTAATTCTTCATACACATTTTGTTATATTTCTTATATATTTTGTTAATTTTTATTTATATTATGTAATTTTTATCAAAATAATTTAAATTTAAAAAAAAACTATATTATATTATAGAAAATGTTGCTATGTTAATTTTATCCACATATAAGATAGGTTGAAAACCACGTCCATGAATTGTTTTCCATTAACAAATCATGTTTTAAAGGAAAGTTGAGTTCTCTCTCTCTTATCTTGTGAATCTCAACCTCTTAGCTCTTTTAATCTCTTCTAATGAGCAATGGTACTTACAAAATAAAAGAAAATATTCTTGTTTAATCATGAATGTTGTGCTATCTTTCAAAAGGAAGATGGGTCTAATATGTAACACATTCGTTAATATTTTATTCTTTTAGTTGATCATTATTGGCACTAAAAAGCTACTCTTTACACTCCAAGATTGCAGGTGGCAGCGGTGTAACATCTCTTAGAATTACATTTCTGCAACACGTATTTTAGTAAAAGGAAATAAAGTCCATAATATATTTAGAGGATAAAATAATCAAATTGTTATTTTTCTTTAGTCTCTCCTGTAATGAATTTAGTATACTTTATAATCCCTTAAGTCTTAACTCTCTCTTTCTCCATTTTTTTTTTTTTTTTTCAAATCACTTGTTGGATACCCTTTAGAATTCCCCCCTCATTTTCTTTTATTCCCTTTTTGGCTTTATTTAATATTTTTCAAATTGAAAATTTAATATGTGGATAATTAAATGTTGCATAAAATTTAAAAGGAGATTCTCCCAAATTTTAGTAAGACTAGATCAATTTTCTTATCTCTACATGCCATATGTTATATATCTACAACTTAAAGCAATATTTGCTCTAGGATATCAGAGGAATTAGGCTTTGCTTTCAAAATAGAAATTGCATATCTATCTCATATCTTTATTTTGTCATAAGAATCTCATCAATCTAAATTATAGGTAGGAAGTTATGTTTATAATACCCTAGCATGTCAAATCAAAATACTTTCTTTCTTTTTAGTGCATGGTGTATGACTACATTGATTCTCCTTTTAAATGTCATGTAAATAATTCTTTTGGTCTTTTTTGAGATCATTGATTATTTTTCTTATATTTTCACCATTGAGTTTCATATTACCTCTTAAGACAATTTCACAATATTTAATGCATAATCATGTTAATTGAGATGTTGTTATCACAAAAATCACTAATTTAGAGATATGAAATTGTATATAAAAATAAGTTTATCAGAGTACCTTTAGAATTTGGCTTGTTAAATACATACAATATTAAGTATTTTTTTTTTAGAAGTAGTATTTGACTGCAATGATATCTATATCTATAAGGATTTACTTATAAAATTTTTGGCTTATTTTCAAGTCCTTTGACTAATAATATCATCTACAAGGAAAGTAGAATTTCATAAGAAATTATACATAAAGCCCTAAAGCCTAGTAAAAATTGTTTAAGAGTAGGATTAATGATTATTAATATGCCCTCCGACTTGAGGATCCATGTGTGTGTGTGTGTGTGCGTGCATGTGCAAGTGCCTATTCATAAGTATAGTCTTTTATAAGAAACATATTTTTGAGTTAACCTACACTTAATTAAAATTAAATTCACCAATGTATAAAGTTCATTATAATCTAACTTTTAGTTAAAAAAAAAAAGTGAAAATTAGCATATGCAGGTGTACAATAAGCATAACTTGGCTTACTTTGTTGCTAATATCATAACCAATATGACTTATATGACTTACTATTGTGCAAAAGGATTTGAGATCTACAGTCCAAATTTTATGTTAACTTTTTGGATGCTATCAATCCCTAAAAGAACACATTGCTTGTTACAATTTTTCTTTTGCTTGAATTACTTTGGAGATGAAATTGTATAGGTAGGCACACTAGTCGAGTATAAAACGACACAAGAGAAGTTGTAAGCACAAAATATAGGAGCTCAAACTTTGGAAAACTGAAGATACAATGGCTGGATGGATATTCATAATTCTCAACTCTTTATGTAATAAAGATTAAGGAACTAACTCAAGAAATTTGGATTTATACTTAATGTAGAATTGCTTGTCTCCTAATCTTTTGTTTGCTATAAAAGAGTTTGATGCCTCTTGTTGCCCTTATTCTTGTTTATATTTAATTCAGTACTAATATGATTTGACTACTAATGCTTTTGTTTATCATAAGAAATTACTTTTAATAATATTAAAATTAGAAATATTTTTTTCCTCACTCAAAAAACAAGAAAAATGAATTTAAGATTATTTTTTCTATTTTTTGAAATTACTTTTTTTAATTATGAGTATTTACATTATATAAATTGTAAATATATATAAAAAATTATTAAAATAAATTGAATAAATTATAATATATATTAGATTATAATTAAAAAAATTAATTAAACTATGTTAAAATTTTAATTTTATTAAAATTAAAAAAAAACTATATATTTATTGTCAAATTAATATAAAATATTACAACGTATTGAAATTTACTTAAAAAAATATAATTTAAATTAAATATTTAAATATTCCTATAACTAACCAAATATTATTATGAAAGAATTTTACATACTTCGTTACAACTTTAGTAATATATATATATATATATATACACACACACATTAAATTAGATTTATACGATTTATAAGTTTATATATTTTATATATTTTATTTCAATGAGAAAAATAAAAATATATTTAAATTATGAGTATTTTTTGCTTTTAATAGAGTAAATTTAAGATCATTTTTTTTTTTCTCTTCAAGAAAACAAAAAGGGAAAACAAAATGGATTTAAATTATGAATATTTTTTTCTTTTTAAGAAAAAAAAATTAGAAATGTTGTTTTCACTTTTTTGGAGAAGTAAATTCTCTTACTATGAATTTGAATTTCTAAATTGAATTTTTTGGAGTCAAATTTACTCTATAAAAAGAAAAAAAAATGCAAACCACATAATCTTGAAAACATGTTGGGAACAAGTAAGAAATATACCCAATTCTCATTGAAAACATGAACCTATATCAAACTCAAATTGGTTGAAAAGCTAATCATACATACAATAACAAATAAAGAAGGTATATCTTATCCTCCAATTGTTAATAACTTAAATTGATAGAAGGGTTAATTATGTAAACAATAACAAAAAAGGAGGTATAACTTATATTAAGTTGGTGGCTAAAGTTTCACACCAGAAAATTAAGTAAAGTTGACTGATTTTATTTTTTATAAATAAAGAGTAATATAGCGTGTTGTAAATTAACACAAAAAAAAAAATTAAGGGAGTCAAAACTCCATGAACTTTTAGTCCATTATTTGGGCTTTTATTAACTGGGCTCACAAAGAGTTCTTTTTGTATTATCCATTTTAGTAATATTTACTCTCATTTTCACTTGTAGGCGTATGTCAAATCAACTGAACCACATAAAATTAGCTATCTCTTGTTTTCAGTTATTTTTCTTACTTTTGTTATTGTCTTTAAGGGCTATAACCTAAAGCTCATCCCCCAACAAATTGGTATCAAAGCCTTGGTTTGGTTCATTAGAAAAATAGCTATTATGACAATAACTAAGTATTATTTTAAGAAGTTCAATTGAAGTGTCAACTTCAGAATGTGGGAGTTGAAGATAAAGGCCATGCTAGTTCAAGATAGTGTCGACATAGTGTTGCTGGGGAAGTAGAAAAAGCCAAAGAAGATGTTAGATGAGGAATTTGCTAGTCTTGACAAAAAGGTCAGATCAGGTATCATCTTAAATCTTTTTGATGAGGTTTTAAGAGGAGTAGCTACTGAGGTGACTGCTAAGGACTTATGGGAGAAATCAAAGGCTTTATATATGAAGAAAATCGTAGAGAATAAGTTTTATTTAAAACAGAGTTTATATATGCTTTGTATGCTTGAAGGATCATCTATATGGTCGCATATTGATAAATTGGATTCTTTGCTTATGGATTTGAGTAATATAGATGTTCATATTGAGGATGAGGATCACGTCTTGTTATTATTGTGTTCTCTTCCCCATTCATTTAAGCATTTCAAAGAAATAATGCTTTATGGTAAAGAGACTATTTCTTATAAAGAAATTAAGTTTATTTTGAAGTCAAAAGACCATATCGACAGGGATATAATTGGGGAGATTAGTAGTGGTCAAGTTGACAACTTGGTAGTTCAAGACAGATCAAATAAGAGGGATGCAGATAGTCAGAGGTCTAATAGATTTTAATCCAAATATAAAAATTTAGTATGCAATTATTGTAAAAGGAAAAGGCACATTAAAGCTAACTGTTTGAAACTAAAAGCCAAGGACAAGGATAAGTACAAAAGAAATGAGTCAATTCAAACTAGTGTTGTAGAAGATGAGAGTGACAAAATCATTTCCTTTGCTAATGATAAATCAAGGTTTGCTCATGAATGGATCTTAGATTTTGGTTGCATGTACCATATGTGTCCCAATAGGATTGGTTTTCCATCTATAAATCTGTTGAAGGTGGAGTTGTTATGATAAGCAATGATGTAGCTTGCAAAATTACTAGAATTGGTATGGTTAGAATCAAGACTCATGATGGTGTTATGAAAACACTTACACAGGTCAGACATGTTCTAGAATTGAAGAAGAATCTCATCTCTTTAGGAATACTTAAGGCTCTCGGCTATAAGTACACTGGTGAAGGTGGAGTTTTGAATGTCAGTAAAGGTATTCTTGTTGTCTTGAAAGCTTGCAGATTTGAAAATTTGTATATTTTACAAGTAATTACAATTGTGGGTGCTACTGCAATCTCTACAAAGATAGATATTATGAAGTTATGGCATATGCGATTATGACACATGAGCGAGAAGGGTTTATCTATGTTAAGTGAAAGAGGCCTTTTGTGTGGACAATATATTGGGAAGTTGGACTTCTACAAGCATTGTATCTTTAGGAAGTAGAAGCGTGTTAGTTTCAAATCTCCAATAATTCATAAGACAAAAGGCACTTTAAATTATATTCACTTAGATCTTTCATTAATGATTATTCAAAAAAAGTTTAGAATTTCTTTCTGAAGTACAAAAATGATGTTTTCCAAACATTCAAGAAGTGGAAAACATTGATTGAGAAGCAAACAGTAAAGCAAATCAAGTGGCTCAGGATAGATAATGGCTTGGAATTTTGTGGCGGTGAATTTAATGAATTTTATGAAAATGAAGGCATTGTTCATCATCATACAGTTAGGATGACTCCTCAATAGAATAGTGTTGCTGAACATATGAACAAAACACTTTTGGAGAGAGCTTGTTGTATGATCTCCAATGTTGGTTTATCAAAAGACTTTTGGGTAGAGGTAATCTCCATAACTTATTATATCAGTAATCATGCACCTTCAGCATTTATAAAATTCAAGACTTCAGAAGAAGTCTTGTTTGGTACTTTTGTTAATTACTCTGATTTGAAGATATTTCGATGTCCTATATATATGTATGTAAATGATGGGAAATTAGAACCTAAAGTTAAAATGTGCATTTTCCTTGGGCATGCATCTAGAGTGAAGGGATATCGTTTATAGTGTCTTGACTCACCAAAATTTGTGATTAATAGAGATGTTACATTTGATGAATCCTCTATGTCACATCCAAAAGGAAAGTCTTTTATGCCTTCTGATGTAGGTAAAGGTGGCAGTGCACATAAGTAAGTGGAGTTTAAAGTTGTGAATCGAGATGTTGAATAATGGGATCCTCACATTCAGTTAGATTCATAAGATATTACAGATTCCTCTGAAGACAAAGAGGAGGATAATTCCATAGCCAAAGATAGAGTAAGAAGAGAGATTTAACCGGCATAAAGATATAAGGACTATATTGCTTATACTCTTTCAATTGCATAGGAGACTAGTGAAAATGGTGAGTCATCCACATATTCAAAAGTAATTTTAGGTGTTGACTCAGTTAGGTGGTTGGTTGCAATGAATGAAGAAATAGAATCTCTCCACAAGAATGACACATAGGTTCTTGTGAAACTGCCTTAAGAAAAAAGAATGGCATTATATTGCCTATATATATATGTCTTTCATATTTTCATAAACTGCGGAGGAACACATAATATACCTTTCATGGCATCACTCTGTTACCAAAGCCTTCTAATATTAGTGAGAATGGACTATGAGACTTCATATCATTTGAACATGGGCCTTGCTTCTCAAATAAGAGAGAAGCCCATGCAATGTGATGATGCTATGGAATAGGTTCTTATGGCTGTGGAAGGCAATGCACTTCCTTTTTCATAACTTATTTATGAATTATTTAATTTGGAAAATTTTTTTAAGCATAGCTAGTCATGATTTTCTTAGAACCCTTCCACTCATTATGCATTTGCATAATGAAGTCTTAAGACTAGCAATGTTTGGAAAGAGATTGTTTTTTTTTTTTGAATTAATTATGGTTAATAGTCATGACTTTAATGATAGTATCTGGGTTTTATGGGACATGATTGTTATCTAACTTAGTTTGCTTGTGAAAGATGATTATACACTTGCAAGTGTATAAACCCAACCAACAGGAATGACTTTTTACAACTACATATGCTAACCCATATGGTGAGAGGAAATGATTGTTGTGGAAGAAATTGCACCCCATACTTCCCTCAATCATCCTTCCTTGGCTTATTATGGGGGACTTTAATGAAATTATGGCTCCTAGAGTAGGGAGGGAGTACGGTAAGGATGTGCAAATGGGGACCATTCTCTTGATGGGGTAGTGAAATGGCTTTTTCATATTTAGGCTACCTTGGCCCAAAGTTTACATGGGCCAGGAACCATTCTCAGCATACTAAGATTTTGTGTAAGCTATACAAGGATTAGTGTAATGCCTAATAAAGTCTTTGCTAGCTAGATGTAGTGTTACAGTATTTATCTAGGGGCAACTATGATCATTATCCGTTAATATTTAAATTTCATGACAATTTTAGCAAAGAATTGAAGATCATTCATATTCCTTGGGGGATGATCATTACATAGGGAGTTTATTGGGCATTTAAAGAAAAATTGAAATTTGTTTGCTCCTTTGCTAGCTACATTGTATGAACTTACAACAACTCTTACTGAGTGGAACAAATCTACCTTTGGTAATATTATTGCAATAAGGAGACACTTGTCAAATAGAATTGAGGGATGTCAAGTAATGTTAGCCAAGTCTTATTTAAGAGGTCTTAATTTCTTAGAGAGCAAGTTACAATTGGAATTGGCTAATGTCCTTAAATAAGAAGAGTTACTCTAGTTCCTAAAGTCTAGGGCTTACTGGATTTGTGATGGGGATAAAAACACAAATTATTTTCATACGACTACAATTGTTAAAAGAAAACAAAATAGGATTGAAGTACTTAATGATGATTCAAGGTCTTAAAAGTAATACCAATTTATGCTTACAAAGTCTTCTAGAAGTAACTTGAGAATTTTGTATCCCAATCTAAAACAATGCTTTAAGGAATGCCATGCAAGCATACTATCTCTCTAAAGAACAATTTATACAAGTTGTTTACATCATTAGTTTTATGACATGGGATGAAATATGCCATTTTTGAAAATTATCAACAACCATAAATACAAAATCCCTAACCCTTTTTTATTGTGGTAGCCCTAGCATAATGTCCATAGATAAATCAACTAAGAGTTAGCTAGGTATGGTTAAAGGGATGTATAAGCCATTGGGTAAAACTTTAGATTTAGCATATTTCCATGTTATGTATTTCTCACACACCCTTTCAACATTTTGTTTTATTTGTGGCCAAAAGAAATGCTTAACTAAAACATTTAGGGTTTTTTTAATGTCAAAATGACCCATTAGATCAACTTTATGTGCTTTTCTTGCAACTAACTCCCTTAAAAAACTCATAAGCACACATAAACGATTTTCCCTAAATAAGAAACCTTTATAACCAAAACATTTCTCAGCGGTTAACTTCTCACATGCCCTATACACATTAGCCAAGTTAGGATCTTTCACTTACCAATCTTTAATCTATTTAAATTCTAGTAATTCCACATTAAGTGTAGAAATATGGGCATACCTGCAAGATAATGCATTAACTACCATATTATCCTTAATTGCTTATTTGATGATTTAGGGAAAGGACACAATGAATTTGACCCACTTGGCATGTATCTTGTTCAACTTTCCTTGTCCCTTCATATGATTTAAGAATTCACGTTCAATATGGATAATAAACTTATTTTAGACAAAGGTAGTGTTGCCATGTCTCCAAAGTCTGTACCAATTTATACATCTCCTTATATAAGGGGGATAATTAAGGGCTACTCCACTTAGCTTTTCACTGAAGTAAGCAATTGATCACATTTCTTACATCAAAATAACTCTAATGCCAATACCTAAAGCATTACACTCAATCTTCAAAGTTTTAGCAAAGTTAGGTAAGGTTGTTGAATTTAATTTTTTCCTTGATCAAATTAAAAGACTTATGTTAATCATTACCTCACTTAAAACTCACTTTTTTTTTTTAACAACCTCAATTAATGGTGCAATAATAATGCTAAAGTCTTTAACAAAAAATCTATAAAAACTAGATAGACCATGAAAACTATGCATATTACTAATAGATTTAGGTGTAGGCCAATCACGAATTTCCTTAACTTTTTCCTTGCCAAACTCAATACCATTAGCACTCATAATAATACCAAGAAATATGACCTAATTGGTGCAAAAAGGAATGTTTCTTGTGGTTATCATATAATTTCTCATAATGTAAAACACTTAGAATAAAATGTAAATGATCAAGATGCTCATTTAAGCTTTTCCTATGGATTAAAATATTGTCAAAATAAACAGCCACTGATTTACTAATGAATGTATGCAAAATATCATTCATCAATCTCATAAAAGTGCTAGCAAGCCATTCATACAAATTATATTTAGTTTTAAAGTTATTTTTAAGTTATCTCCCTCTCTCATTCTAATTTGATAATATTTACTTTTCAAATCAATTTTAGAAAAAACATATGAATGATACAATTCAAATAACATGTCATTTAATCTAGGTATGAGATAATCATACTCTATAGTAATCTTGTTTACTACTCAATAGCCCATGCACATCCTCTGAGTCTCTTCTTCTTAGGCACAAGTACTATTAAAATTGTATAAAGACTTATGCTTTGTCTCACATATCCCTTTGCCATAAGCTCCCTAACTTGCCATTAAAGCTCTTTTGTCTCCTTAAGATTACTTTTATATGCTAGTCAATTTGATAATATGGCATTAAGGATAAATTAAATTTAATGTTCTTTTCCTTTCAAAGGTGGCAAATTGCTTGGTTTTTTAGGAAAAACATCATCAAATTTATGTAAAAGAAAAACAACACTAGATAATGAAGGGTAAAGCTTATTCGTACTAAAATAAACTTGTACAAAAGTACAATTATAGGCTATTTTGAATAAATGACTATCTTAACATTACTCTTTTTTGCATACAAACTTTCTATTTTTCTTTTTGCTTGCCCTCTTCCTTATTTTCTCTCAATCTCATCTCTTTTCTTTCATTCTTTTCACATCTTAGCCTTAATTTCTTTTTTTCTTTCAATTTTTTTTAATCCTTAATTAACCTTCATAAATTTATCAAGGTGTTAAAGGTAAAAGAGTAACAAGTTTATCATAAATTACAAAAGAGTATCTATTCTTAAACTTATCATGCATTACTTGTTGATCATGTTGTCGTGATCTTCCTAACAAAACATGCTCATATGCATGGGTATGACATCACAATAGTTCTTATTGGCATATCTTGCAATAATAAACAATACTAATACCTTCTTATTTACCTTAACCTCTTAATATTCATTCAACCATTGAAGCTTATAAGGCTTAGGGTGCTTTATGATAAGTGAATTAAGCTTTTAACTAGAGTAATGCTAGCTGCATTTGTATAACTACCCCCTTTAATGATCATGCTAAATGCCTTATCTTTGATGAAGCACGGTGTATCGAAGATATTATCTCTTTACACTTCATCATCTTCCTCGGCTTCCCCATATTAGGACTTACTTCCTTACTTTTGTAAGATTCAACCTTAGGCTTGTAATTAGTCTTTTCCTCCCTTTTGCTCCAATTTGGCTTCTGAGATGATGTGAAACCCAAATTCTATCCAAATTATGTAGAACTCTTTTGTTTAAGTTTCCTTTCAATTTTCATTGCCATATGCACCTTGTCCTCCAACTCCACATTTATGATGCAATTCAACAATGTTGGCAATGTCTTATTCACCCTTACAAGAATCAAGCCATGGTTGCTTCTCAATAATCTTTCACATTAGCCTAAACCATGATAATCACCATATCCTTATAGTAGTCCACCATCCACACTTTTGGTGCCTTAAGTGAGCTCCTGTAGCCTTTAATGCAAATCCTTATAACAATGATTAGGGATCAACTTCTTCCTCATGATAGTCTTCATCTCCTCCCCATGTATCAGTAGGGCTCTCATGATTCCTTCTCCTAGTCAAAACAAATTGATCCTACCAAATAACATCATAATTAGTAAACTCAATTGCGACAAGTTTTACCTTTTTCTCTTCAAAGTAATTGTGATAGTCAAAGGCCAAATTAGCCTTATTTTTCCATTCTAGGTAGTCTTTAGGATCAGTTTTTACTTAGAATGGTGGAATTTTCATTTTAATGTTGTCTAAATCATGATTATAAGTGTCTTACCTTCTAAAATCTCTCAAATCATTTATATTATTGGCAACTCTAACCAAAGTGGTTGGATCATCAAATTCATCATCTTTTACATCATCTTCATGGCTTTAGTGTCATCTCTCTTGCCTTTTTTTTTAGGAAACTCACAGCCCCCTTACATCCTTTGTAACTCCACAATTTTATTAGCTTGCTCCTTTATTCTATCCTTTATATCATCAAATATGGTTTTCTTGCACTCAAATTGTTGTGGTATAGCTTTGATCATGAATGACACACCATTACCTCCCTTTTCAACTACACCTTACTCTTTGGAAGATGTAGTGTTAATTCTACACAAAATGCTTAGGAGACCTCACAAAACACTCCAACACGTGTTTTGCTCAAAAATGTTGTCACACACATTTGTGTTTACGCTTTTTCAAGCCTTTTCTCAATATGTGTCTACACTCTTTCTTTTAACCACTCAAATTTTCCCTTTCAACTCTTTAAACAACTAAGTAAGCTAAATCAAGAGGAATAAACCAAACTCACAAAATAAAGTAAATAAGAAGTAAAAAAACAAAAGGATGTAATAAAATATAAATTTAATGAACTAGACTTAAAAAAATAACAAATTAAAGAGTTAAACTAGAAAACATGAAAATATAGCAAAGTTAGAGTCAAACCAAAAAATTAGCCAATGTGACCAAATGATTTAGCTACTACCTTAATCACTCAAAGTTGATATGTTTTTTCTTTTAATTTTTTTTGGTTGTTTCCTTTTCCTTTTTTTTTTTTTGGCATGAATTTAAAGACAAGAAAAGAGATAGACCAAGGTTTATAGATTTCAAGGGACAAAAGGTCATAAACTGTAATCAAGAAGAAGGAGAATGAAAGAAAAAAAAAACTCAAATTTAGATAATCAAACTTGATTTAAGCCTTAAAGCTCTATACCAATTGAAGTGAACCCTAAAAGATGTCACTCGGTGACCTAACATGTATAAGAAATCAAACAAGAACTTGTGAAAGCTAAATTAAATTTCAATCATGCAACACCTACATGAAATGTTCAAAGGAATATGAACCAAATGTATGGAAGAAGGATATGGATGCCACACTATAGAAAAAAAAAATTAAGAGTGATGACTTAAATGTCATAAAAAGAGTTAATTCTTGATAAGTTCTTTAGTTGTTAAAAGAACTAAAAACAAAAATCTTATCTTTTATTTTACCTAAATTTATGCCTTGTTTAATTAGAATTTAATTTAAAAAAACTCAAATAAATCAATTTCAATCAAACTAATTTCAATTAGAGCAAGAACAAAGAGAAAGGAGTAAGAACTTAACTATGATGATATATACATATACCTATTCCATGAGTACATAGATCTCATAGAAATTAGTAATTGCCAATTTATGTTTAACAATGTAGAATTTTGAGAAGTAGAAATAAATAATGATTTTTTTTATTGGGATAATTCTTAGAAATACATACCTATGTGAGGTATTGGTATGTGGTCAATGCACATTGTTGCATGTTGGCATACTTACAAACCTACCAATGACCCAAATGTCTTTCCAGCTTGACACTAATGCTTTAGTTTCCCATATTGTACTACTTTATAAATGTTTTTATCATATCTTACTTACACATACACCAACACTTTAACTTTATACCAAGTGTTATTAATTTTTTTGTATTCTTCAAGTCAATGAGTTTAAGGGACTAACATTTTGGCTCTAAAAATGGACACCCCTCTAAAGCCACTTTGCCCAAGGATCAAGAAGTATTGGCCCCTTTTATTAGTTCACCTTAACACCTAGGCAAGTGTGGTGAGCACTTTGAACAACTTTAAGTATGATTATCATATTTCAAAGGTGCACGAGGTTAAGAAGGATGAGTCTAGCAAGTCTAATTACAAGAGAAATAATCAATCTAATGATAGTTTGAGGAAGCACAAAAAGCCAAAAGGAAAAAGGAAAAAAAAATCTAGGTGTCATTTTTTTCAAGAAAAAAGGATACCACAACTATGGGTGTTGTCTTCAAAAATTTTTAAAAAAAAAGAAGTAAAAGAAGTAAACACTCTCAAAAATAGAAAATGGAAAGCTTGTCACTATGATAATAATCAATTTAATTAAAGATGACACCGATTAACAAATTGATTTTGGAGATACTTGACATGTTTGCTCTTACCTTGCATTGGAATCTGGCCATAACCTAACTCCCTTAACAACTATGTCCATTCCCACCACAAGAGCTTGGCTTTGAGACCTCCATGGTGAATTTTGATGCCAACAAGGACTACTTCGTCAACCTCAACAAATTTGCATGCCTCTGTAACTCTTCTTTTGATGCCTCCAAAAGCACCAAGTCCTATGCCAAGTTTACAATGTTGGTTTATTAGTTTTTGTTTGACTTTTCTTTTTTCCTTGGAAGACACTTGAGAAAACTAATTAAAATACAAGTTTACAGTTGAATCAGCCACTTTTATGCTATTATTTAGAACAAGGGTTTTTTAAACATAACTAAATAGGTTTTAAACTAATTCTTAATTTTTTTAGTTTAACTAATCAATTTAATTTATTTTTTAAGACATTGGGTTACATGTCTTCTGTGTCACATAGATAATTATTTGAGATTTCACTTGTTTTTGTAGTCTATTTGTTCAAGGTATAATTTAGGTTTGGAATTTTCTTTTATTTATTTTTTTCTTATTTCATCGAACAGACTCTCTCTCCCTCCTTGTGCTTTTCCCAACTTTAACTAGGCCATAGTAGCATCGATTCAACTATTAGATTGAAATGTTGGTCAATGAATTATTTAGGCACTTTTGCAATCACAACAACTAAGATTGGCAATCCATGCAAGTTTTTAACTTTTAATCATCACAAAAGCCTAAAAATTGCTGAAGTTGCTCACTCCATAATCACCATTAAACCAAGAAAAAAATGATATGGAGATGACAAGCTTAATTGTGTCAAAATAGTTACTTTTGGTACAACAAAAAATAAAATGTTTTATTAACAATACAAATTAAATGATTTTAGATTATATAAAATTCATGAATACCACATATGAATTAAGTAGTTTCTATGCCATGCTCATTTGGCAATCCTGTCCCTCTATGAGAGGGGATGGCTAGTAAGAGAGGACAATGAAGATAGCCTTTTACACTAACAAATTTACAATACGTCTTCTAATTTCCACAATAAATAGTATTTATCAAATTAGAAACCATGCTTTTCCATAAATGCTACATTCAAAATAATTAACATGGCCAATAGGTCATTGATGTTGCTATAATGGGTGTAGTAGGCAAGGCTAACTAGTATTAATGTATCAAACACTTGACAACCACCTGTGATTTGAACAATATCCCGTCCATCTTCTATTATCTAAGAAGTGAAAGGAAGCTACATTTTGTGTTAATGCTATGGAAGTGAATGTCTCTCATTTTCTCTCTTAATTTATGTATAGGAATTTGATGTTTTGTCCACATCTTCAAAACCACTTTTTACAGTTACATCCTCCACAATCACAACCTTGTTTGTTGATTTAGATCCAAAGCCAATCAAAACTTGCCTCCTTTTTGCCCCTAAAACCTATGGAATGAGAAGGTATCCAAGTATTAAACATTGCATTTCACACAAAACAATAATTTGATTGTCAAATAATTTATTGCAAGATAAAAACAAAAATCCTAACATCACGATAGATTAGAATGGAGTGAGAGCTGCCAAATTTTCCCAACTTAACAAATTTGCCTTTGGCATGCATCTGACATATATTCAGATATACAAAAAAACAAAATGGTTTAAACAATGCATCCCAACAATAAAATTTTTTGGTTGGTAACAGCCATTTTTCTCTCTTCCATAAGTGTTTATTAGTAACTTACCCTTACATTTGTTTGCCATAAACGACTTTCAACTATGTTTCAATTTTTGCATCTCTTTCTTTAGACTTGTGTCTTGATTTGGGACTATCCAAAATAGCCATTTACTAGTTTGAAAAGTGCTTTGTACGAGAGATAATTGTGCATGAACTATATGACTTTCTTGCATGACCATGGCTCAGCTTTTATCCTCTTACGTAAGTTTTTGTTACTAAAATGCATACAGATGTTTGAAGTCATTATGGACCCAAAAAAAATATATATGGGAGGTTCCTAAACAAGATGACCCTGCGAAAAGAAACGCCCAACAAATGCGCATGAGTCCAGAGGCTGCATAATGCATCTTATGTCCGGAGGTGAATAAATGAATGTGCAACTAGAGCTTTTGCTGAGGATAAAAGCAAATTAATTGAATTTTTCAGACAACACAGACATAGGACACCTAATAGTGATACAACATGGTACACAGAAGTATGCATAATCTTCCATATGATTCTTTCCCATAAAATATCAAGGGTAAAGCCTAAGTCTTGATTGAAACAATGTAAGAATAAAACCTTAGTTATTAAAAATACTGAATCAACTAACCATAGTACTTCCTCAAACATTTTCTTCCTATTAACTTAAAGGATTGGTGTTGCTTCTTTGCAAGTTCAAATTAAAGTCTCCAATGCAGATGTGGGACTCACTGCAACCTTGAAACTTTAGCAAAAATAGAAGTAGATGAACAAATTAGGATCAAAAGCAATAGACTAAGCAAGCAAGGATAAGCGGCAGTTAAAAAGTTGTAATGATTAAAAACCATGAAGTTGTTTATTTGTAATGATGAAAGCCTATGTTACTTTAATTATATAAGGCTTAATAATTAATGAATATGCAAGAGTTATTCTTGGAAAACTCCTTCTGTCCTAAGCCTTTCAGCATTGTTGCCAACACCAAAAACCTTGCATAGAAAGCATACATGAGCCAATTTTATCCTAGCAACCAACAAGTTGGTATTAGAGCTACTTCTTGAGTTCTTAAGGGATCTGCACATCACAAATAAGAAACAACAACTTGTGAGGAAAAACAAAAGTTAGAGAGATTGACTCTAAGCTCCATCATAGATGGCTTCACTCAACTTCACCAACATCACCAAAATTTTCTAGAGAAAACTATCTCTAATAGACTGTAATGTTAAAGTCCTATCTCAAGGCCTTTGACTTATGGGAAGTTACAAAAAAATTGCATTGTAAAGGCTCCACTTCCAACAAACCCCATAGTGACACAATTAAAAAATTATAATGAGCAAACTTCTAAGCAATTGAAGGCCATCCCTAAATGACAACATTTAGTTGTGATAAAGGTCACCTTTAATGGAATAATGACCTGTGAAATAGCTCAGAACTTTGAAAAAAGCTAAGAGATGAGTATATTAGGATGTGGAAAACATTAGATTCATGTAGTACTTAACTTCAGAAAAAGTTTAGAGTTGCTGGAAAATGATAAGTGTTGAGAAAATAAGAATACATTGATGAGTGATTTAAATGGTCAATTGATGGATCATGCTCTTGGAAGGAGATTTCGCTGATGTAAGTATAGTGCAGAAGATACTTGTATGTTGCCAAAAAGGTTTGAGTCAAAGATATGCTTCTTTGGAAGATTCTAAAGACTAACCAAAATCAACTTTAGGAGATTGATTGCTCATTGCGAGCACAAGAACAAGAAGGCTGATAGCAGGAGTAGTAGTTGGAAGTGCTCTCCTATCAAGAATAACCAAAAGGAAAAAAAGATCAGTGGCCAAATAAGCAACTAGGAGTCCTGAATGTAGCACCTTAGGTGGGAAGTAACAACTCACCTTATCCACATTTTAAGAAAAACAAATCACTTCCCAGTTTACTAAGTGGAGGCTAGATATCTCCTCTC